>PVLD010034504.1:0-12613 GCA_004027595.1 Dinomys branickii | reverse complement strand
TGTGGCTATTGGAGAGCTTCCAGGGTGAGCAACAGCACAGAAGGGCCTGCTACATGATGTGAGCAAGGGGAGGTGAGTGCGGACAGTTCCCCTGGGAGTAGGGGACAACCATGACCTGCACGGTTGTACATTCTTCATTCAGGCCGGGTTTCAGAGCCTTGGAACATGGTCTATCTACACTCTGAAAGGTACTTTGAAGTTTTCTCTAAGTATGGAAATAAATTCAGAAGCACAGTTGGGCTCAAGCTGAGCAGAATGGGAACAGGGTGGCCTCTGCATGACCTCACACTACAAGTCTACTCCTGGCCTTGTCCCTTACTACACTGGGAGGCCAAGAAGTTTCCATGACCAGTAGGCCTCAGGTTCTTCATTTATAAAATGGGTTTGTTGCACATTTATGGTTGTAGGAGCAGTGGAATCTAAGAAGTGTATTAAAACCCCTAGCAGAATTTCTGACACATACCGAATAAATGGAGAAAAGCAGCTGGTTCTACTATTACCTTAACATCAGAATCTAGCACTCTTTTACTAGAAAATGTGTGTGTATTTCCCAGGGAAGTTTCAGTACATTATAAAACTGAATTGAAAACCAGGCAAAAATGCTACTCATAAACACTCCCCCTATAATCTCTCTCTAGCTGAGTATATTACTTGATTTGATATTGGAGAGACTGTGCTGGGATCAACTAATTCATAGCTCATGGAATCTAGGTGAAAAAAACTTATTTCCTTCCCTCACACCTTCTCTTCACTGGGGCAACTATTTTCAGTCATATCAGCATCACCAAAAGCTTATTCTTGAGAATTACAAGGCCTCTATGACAATGAGGCCTAAAAATCTGTCCATTCTAGTGACAAATCTAGCTCAACACAGATGCAGGTCCAAGAAACTTCAAGCAAAATTACATATCCTGTCATCCCAAAATCTGCCTCCTTCAAAATGGAAATAATGGCAAACTGGCCCAGATCTCGACCTGCTGTTACACAGGAGAAGATGCTTGTGAACAACGAGAAGGGGCTCTGGAGGGAGGAGCACTTGGCCAGGCAGTCAGCTGATCACTTGCATAACTGGCTAAAGCAACTGGCCCGATCCTCCTGCTCTTTTTGTAAGAGTGTGAGGCAAACTGGATTCATGAGGGGAAGCTATCCCGGAAAAGCCAGTCACCTTGACACTGCAAGACTGTGACAACTGGACCCTCCCAGCTTACAGGAGAAAGTGGTGGAAGACATAACGGCCTCACCTTACCTGAGGGTCACTGTTATGTCTGAGGAAATCTGTAAAGATGCTGGGCATAAATCTCCTGGTTGCTTCCCTGGGTAGGACCACTATTCTCATCAAGGGATTCCTCTCAGCCTCACCCAACATCTAAAAGTGCTGCCCAGAGCAGTCTTCCATGCTCTTGGGTTGTCCTGTCAGGACCAAGACTCCTCCTCTGAGCATCTGGCTGAGTCACCTTGTAGCTGCCTTAAATCAAATCCTGCAGAACCACTACAATTACCCCAAGCCCCAAACTTCTGTGGCTCAGCACAAATCTGCAGGTGCTATCCATCACCCCTGCAATTCTCTTCTTCATGCGCTTTAATTCCTCAAAGACATTACTCTATTTTCCTGACATTTGTGATATGCTTGGCTTCCACCATCTTATGGGGTATACTAGATTCTGCTCCATGTAGTGTACACATATCTCCACCGCATACATAAAGCCTTCAAGAGGCATGTGTGCAATAAAACTTCAGAGGTGAATGTGTCTGTGAGCAGATGGCAGTACATTTCCCTAATAAGATAAAGTAGACCATCATATACAGGTATACATATATTTTATTAGTATAGATCAGTAGGAGAAAGGAGTAAGAAGCTAAGAGCTGTTTTTCAGTCTTAACCTTATTTTTGCACACCATCTTACTTGATTTAAACTTTTTCACATTAGAAGGAATATTCCAATTCTTTCTTATCACAACTAAAGTGAAAAGTTTCTCAGTTTGCTTCACAAAAAGAAAGAACTCTTACACTGGAATGAAAAAACAAAATCCATTTGTGATTAATGTCACCCAAAATCACATTTACCTGAGAAATCACAATCAGACAACTTCATTGCAAAAATAAAATTGCATTTACCATCAATATCATTCTACAAATAAAATATGCAAGCTACTTCAATCTTGCAAAAAA
This sequence comes from Dinomys branickii, assembly GCA_004027595.1. Classification (NCBI taxonomy): domain Eukaryota; kingdom Metazoa; phylum Chordata; class Mammalia; order Rodentia; family Dinomyidae; genus Dinomys; species Dinomys branickii. The sequence continues at coordinate 10,443 of PVLD010034504.1, read as the reverse complement.
GGAATAATTTTTCAAAAAATCATAAACAAAGCAAGTGTTAGTTTCCAAGTCACTCAAGTAAAACAGACATCAAGGGGGTACACACAGTATTTCCATAGTCCTCCTCCAGCACTTCATGGCTTAGAACACTGCCTGGTCTCCTCAAGCATAGACCGAAGAATGGGCCTCGCTGTATATGGGGTGGAAGTGAATCTGCTGATGTGGTTTGGAAAACTCCATGCCCCTGGCATCCACCTTGCCCATTTTGGGGCTGTCACTATGTCTTGTTCCTCTCTCAAAGCCTCTTCATATAGATGTCGATATGACCTTGGATCTCTCCTATTAAGCCTGGCCAAATGCTCTAGGAGTTTCATCTTGCTAGTTTCAGACTGGGTCCTTGGACCCCACAGGAACTCATACCGAGCAGGGAAACTATTAGGAATCTGCTGGTATTCCAGGTACCCTTCACGTACCAAATCCACAGTGACGAATTTCCAGGGATCCCCAATCGCAATATTATTCCTCTGAGCTAACATCATCCTCATTCTTAGTACTTGTGCTATCTCCTCCTCACTGGCACGGTTGCCTTTGATGAAGATGAGGGTCAGGATGACTATCAGGACACTGATGTGAGGAAAGCTCTCATGATCATCATTCAGCAATCCATTATAACTGAGGCCCAATAAGGGGACAAGCACATACGTGTGCCCAGGGGGACCAACTTCCCTCACACCAACGCCATAGCTCAGACACATACACTCACAAAACTCCCTGAAGATCAGAGGGAATTGCTCATGGTAATCATGGTCCACAGTGTGCAGCATTTCTTCGATGGTCACCCGCTCCTTCTTTTGATACTTGCGGAGCAGGAATGGCACCAATTTCTCTAACTTGTCATTTAGAAACATGTGGCGCAGGATCCAAGTCAAGTTTGCATCTTCCGAGGGGCTCTGACCCTCTACATCTGTTCTAGGCTCCGTTCTACATTGACTCCTTTGTCTGGACCCCATGGCGCAATGGGGACAGAAAATGCCCCAAGGATTCTGAGGATAACTTTGTGTTGCAAGCCGCAGCCCATCTCTTGGTGTGGGCCCAATTACAGTATGGGAGGAAAAAGATGCACAGGAAGCAGTGACTGCTGTGTTCTTCCCAACATTCTTGGGAAGTTCAGCCCCCTTAAAGACCTGTGCATTTCTTTGGATGGGATGGTCTCTCCCTAGCTTGTTACATTTCCTCCGTTGAGCACGGGGCATCAGGATGTTCTGGGTGGACAGTGAGACCTTCCTGTTCATGACTCAGAAGCCTGGAGGAGAAAGGGAGTCCATTAGGGTTCACAGCTGGGAGCAACACACTCTTTGTCCCCCATGAAAGACATTAGAGGTGCTCTAGGCTTCATAATCTTCTGTTCCTGTGATCCTGGTATATGGAATGACGCTGCTCTGAAGGCTGCAGTTGAACTCATAGGACAAGGCTCCAAGAAACGTACTGTGGCCAATGAAGCCTGGGAATTATGAAGTGTCCTGCTCTGGTATGTGGAAAACCTTAGGTCTGCATTGGGGCATGCACGTCACCTTGACTCCTGACACTACCTGGGCCATCACTGCTGAGTGAGCTGAGGACGCTGCTCCACAACAAGACCTTCACCCCTGGTTGTCTGAGCTCTTGTAAGAGGCATGAAGGCCCTTAGGTTGCACACCTCCAGCACAGTCTTGCTCTCCTAGTCCTCACAACTCAGGTGGGCTTAACCTCAGAGCTCCACACTTTTCTGGGTGAATGATCCACTCTATGCTCACTCAAGACCCTGACAAACTCATAAAAAGTGTCTTGCTCTGAAAGATAACAAAGGACACCCAGGGAACACACATCTGGCCACTCTCTGGGGGCAACAGGTGGTATGAAAAACTTCCGTGGGGTGCATGTGTCCAAGGAAAGGGAGACTGTTCCACCTTTACTTCAATGAATGGATAGGGAGAGGAGTCTACCTGCAATGACTGGGAGGCCCGCTCTGTAAAAATCAGCCTCTTCTCTGATACATTGAAAGAGGAAGCAAGGGAATGGGAGTCCAGCAACATTCCCTGGGGGTGACTACAGTGGACCAAAGGGACAGGTTAAGGCAAGGGTAATTTGTGTTCAGGTGACTGCATTCCCTGTGCCTCATCTAGGCCCTTGATAGACCCTGGGATACTACTTCTTCTGTCCCGGTTCCAGTCCACTTGTCCCAAGGCCGTCACCCCACTAAGACCAGTCATACAGACCTGAGAGAGCAGACTCAGTCTGACGGCCCTGTGCAGGCTGCCTAGGATGACAGCAAGCACCAAACTAATGTCAGAAGACCACACAAATGCTGTGTTCAAGTCAGCAGTGCACTAACTCCTCCCTCATGGTCCTCAACTTGACTCTTGGCACAGAGGGGAACTGTGTGTCTCCTGACCAGGGGTGGCTCCTTGTGCCAACCTAAAGACACCATCTCAGGTGGAGCCCCTCACCTCCCTGAAGTCTCCAGGATTCTCAAAAGAAGTGAGCAGTTGCCCATCCTGCCGCCCTGACATGGTAACATCAGTGCTGACAGAAGTGTCTATGCCCATCTCTCCTGTGATAACAGCCTCTGTTGTGATTTAAGTCTGGATTTCCCCCAAGGCCCATGGGATCACAGGCAAGACCTCCAGGAGGTGACTGTAGCATGGCGGGGCTGACAGCTGCCCTGATCTTAGGTGGGGGGCCTGGTGGGAAGAGAAGAGTAACTGCCATGGGAGAGGGCAGGGTCTGCCTTCCTGACAGCAGCCTCATCCTCTGCTTCCCGAGGGACATGAAGTGAGCAGCTTTCTTCCCGCCAACGTCTTCCACTCTACTGTTCTGCCTCAGATCTGGATCACTATGGCCTGAAACCTCTGGAAACTGAGCCCAAATCTACTTTCTTGCACTAAAGTGCAGATGTCTCAGCTGTGTCTCAGCCCTGAGAACACAGTGAGCCTCCCTATGTGCTTCTGTAGTTTCCCAACTTTCCTCCTGTCGGTGTGTGTGAGTGTGAGGTGAGTTATCTCCCACAGTCCTCATCTCCTGGAAGGCCCTGTCTGCCCCGTGGTAGAAGTGAGTGTGCCAATTAGAGCCCCCAGGGCTGACCTGAGAATAGCAAGATTCTGGGGGTCTGTTGTTTCTGGGCTGCAGACTACCTCGGTCCTCAGAATGGACCCATGTCTTGGGTCTGTCTACTCCTGGGGTCCTACGTTTACTAACCGTATGTAGCTCCCTCTACTGACTGTGGTCACCTTTGGGACAAGGCCACAACTCCATGAGCTGCCACCTGCCACTGCTCAGTAGAATTTTCAGCAATTTATATGCAGCCACCCTCACCAGGGACTCCGGACTGATAACAGGGAAGCTAGGCTCTGTGGGGTCCTTTGTTTATAGACATGTGTTACCTTCAAGCCTTCAGTGCTGGGAAATGCAGAGCGATGATCAGTAGCAATTCAGTGGCTCTGAGATTTGGAATTGACTCTCTGGAAAATTACACCTGGGGGAGAGGAAAAAAATAAAAAAGAGAGAAGTAGATCATCCAGCATGTGGAAGGAGCTGACTCAAATCCTACAAACTATAGAGAATTCTTTCAAGAAATTAAGGGGGCTTATGTATGACAGAAAGAATTAAATTATACTTATTTGCATATAACATGATTCTCTATGTAAACAGCCTCCAAAACTCCACCAAAACCTCCTATAATTCATAATCAAATTTGATAGTGTAGAAGGTTCCAAAGACAACACAAACAATCAGTAGAGTTCCTTTACATTGGAAATAAACTCACAGAGAAAGACCTGAGGGAAATAATACTTGTCACAGTAACACTGAGAAAAACAAAATACTTCAGAATTAACCTAACCAAGCAAGTGAAGGATCTGACCTATGAAAATTACAGTATGTTGAACAGGGTATTAGAAAGTGGGGAGCTTTCCTTGTATGCAGAACCAACAGTCAAAACAGTCATACTTCCACCACTGTTACGTGGATTTTACACAATGCAAATGGCTACTTAAAAGGCATCAAGTCATAGTAAGTGCGAACTACCCTGTGCTTCTTCATTTTGTGTAGGAATACAAACTGGAACTACTATGATGGAAATCAGCATAGGGATTATTTGGTAAACACACTCAATAGTACGTCCAACTCAGGTATTCATCTTCTAGGTATCTTCCTCTGAGAATTAAGGACATCACACCACAGTGATACATGAATTCCCATGATTCAAGAAGCACAGTTCACAGTAGCCAAATCTTGGAAGTAGCCTGTATGTCCATTAGAAGATGCATGGATAAAAATTATGTGATCTTTACTCACAGTGTAGTACTACTCTGCCATGAAGAAGGATAAACTTGAGTCATTTGAAGGAAAACAGATGCAGGTAGGCACCACAATGTTAAATGAACTAATCAGACATACAAACTTATACATCACATGGTTATTCTTATATTAGAAACCCAAATATAAATAAACAGCAAAATAATATTTGAATGACATGAAGCAGTGAGATCTTTAGCATATTGGGAAGGAAGTAAGGGATGGAAAGAGAGAGGGAAAGAGTGGAAGTAGGAACATCAAATAAAAAAGGGGAACTGGAAGTTTGTACACACACCAAGGCCCTGTGAGGAACATCATCAGACTGTAGTAGTCTGTATTTCAAGAGGATGGGGATAGAGCATGGGAAAGGAGATTTAAAGAAGAAAGAACATGTGCCATGTACAGGTATCAATTCCCACAGTGATTATGATCATTCTTTATTGCACACAGAGTAAGAGGAAGAAGAAAGAACCTTCAGCGTTCACCCATGTTCCTCTCCTGGATTGCCTGCAGAACCTGGCCTGCTTCCTTTGCCTACAGGACGTGGCTCCTCCCAATACCTGATAAAGATCCTCACAGCAAGGGCCACTTCCCTGAGCTCAGGAAGAAAAGAGCACAGCACACCTGGAGCCTCTATATGGGTTTCCTGAGACTGACAAAGGAGTAGAATCCAGAGGCCCTCCCTTGTGTGGTGCAGGTCCAGGTCGTCACATTTCCCTGCCGTTGACCTGAGGCTGCATCTAGAAAATCAAGGACAGCAGAGGTGGGCATACTGTGCAGGTGACTCTTCTCTGAGGTCCTGCCTGAGGCTACCCCAGCCTACCAGCAGGACCAGGCTTCCCATGTCTTGGATCTGTTGACCTGAGGGCACATTGCTCAGATGAGGGCCCACTTCTCTCTGCCACCAAGAGCCAAGGTCAAAGTTACACTGCATGTTCCAGTGGTGCTCATCTGGATGTGGTTACTCTCTGGTATACAGTGTAATTTCCCCTCCATAATCCCCTCTGTAGTCCTCTCCTAGACTCGAGAAACATCCCCACCCTTCCCTGACCTGCATCCTCTCCCACAGATTCAAGGAGGAATGCAGGACCACATTCAGATTGAAAGAATGGGCAGGCTGAGTCCCCTCTGTCATGTGTCCTGGGCCCTGCAGTCCTGCCTCATCTCTCATCTTGACTGGGCCAGGACCTGTTTCCCCCTGTCCCTGAGGCCTTGCTTATTCTTCAAATACTCTGGGGTCCCTCAGACCCTTTTGAAGAATTCAAGAATCCCCTGCTGATAACCCTCCATGAGCCTTCCCTAGAGTCAGAGCAAGGGAAGGTCTCTGTGGGGTCCATTCGGTCCTGGAGTACAGCACACCTTCCTTTGTGACAAAGACTGTGAACATTCTCAGAACATCTCCAATGCAAGTTGCAGGCTCACACACCCAGGCACCAGGCCCAGGGGTTGCCAGGCATGATTACTGGAGTGGACAGGTTGTGCTTGGGGCTCCTCTAGTAGGGTGGGGAGGGGGCCAACATTCTTTCCTATGGACCTGGAATTTGATTGCCAGTAGAGCCTGAATCCCCATCTCTGTGTACCTGAGTGTACCCCAACACACTGGGGCTCTGACCTCTAGGTTCTCTGAGGCCAAAGTGGGGAGCAGGGTTTCTTGTGGTCCAGACCTGACACCAGAGGAGTCTGCGTGGTTCAGAGACCCTCTCTGAGGTCCTGTAGGCCCTCACTTGGACAGGGAACAGGTTCGCTCTGCTCCCCTCACCTAATCGGTAGATCTCAGAACAAAGCTATTATTTCTCTCTGACCCCTCAGTCTGAAGTCCCTAGATGTCATCCACAGTACCCTGCAGGACCTTCCCAGGGGCTGAGAGGAGGTGCTGAAAGAGATTGTCTTGGGCCTGGCTCTGCTCTCTCAGTCCTTACTTCAGGCTCTAGCAAAGGTAGGACCCACTTCCTAGACCACCTGCAGGGTGTTCTCCTTTAGATAGTGTCTGACACAGGGAAGGCTAAGGCAGAAAGGTCATGCTGTGCATGGGGAATAGAAGGGTTATGCTCAGGTAAGTGCGTCCCAGGTACAGAGCTGATAACACAGGCAGGTGTGTATTATTTGGGGATCTGCTGCCTGGCTCAGAGCTTCCGCACTTACCCGGCGGCCCCTCAACCTGACCTAGCTGAGCCCAGATCCTCTCTGCTACTCTCAGGGCAAGCAGGACCCTGAGAACCAAGCTCTGAATTGCAGGGGTCCCCTGAGAACAAAGAGGGTGCTCACCTCAGAATTCTGCACTGCACAGTGCAGGCTGTCCACAGCTGCAGGTGAGAGCTATTACCAGACTATCAGCCTCAGCTAGGGCTTCCTCTCTCATCCTCAGCCCCAGAAGGTAACCTAAGCAAACTTGCAATCTATCTTTTCATCCCAGCTCAAGAGCAGATGTCAGAACAAGGCTCTGACACCCAGGTCCTTGTGGCAGACATGGTGAGGGGCCCATCCTATCATATCTGCTCCTCTATGGTACCGCTCACATCTACCCTGTGTGTGTACAGCATGGGGAGATCTGGATTTTTGGGAAAACGCCATGTGAGCTGAGACATCCACAGTGCCCCACAGCCACTCACAGTGACCTGACTAGGCCAGTCCTCTGCTCCCTAGACCTGAAACACAGGTCTCAAAGTTAGGCTCTGTCCTTCCTCTCCTGGTGCCTGGAGAGAAAGGGGTGGGTGTCCTGAACACCACTGCCCCCTCCCCAGTGCCCTGGGTTGAAACAGCAGCTGAGCTAGATAGTATAGGGACCCACAGCCTGCTTTGGGGCTTCCTCCCTGTGCCCTCAAGGTCTCCTCTTTGCCTAATTGAGCCTTAGAACTCTCTGCTCCTCCCAGCTAGGCAAGGTCCAGAGAAGTAGGCTCTGAATCTCCCCTCCTGGTGCCTTGAGGTGAAGGAGTGCTCCCGGGAGACATTTTCCCTGGTGCCAGGGGAACTGAGGCAGGACCCAGATTACATTGGGATCCATCTCTCTAAGTTGGGGCTGCCTCATTCTGCTGTCAGATCCTGCCTTGACCAAAATGACCTGAGCTCCCTTTTTCCCTCCCACATGAATCAGGGCTAAGAAAAAGGATCCCGCAGGTCCCAGGGAGGACAAAGGGGGCAAAATCCTAAGAATTATGTACTAAGCAGCACAAACAGGTACAGAAGCTTTCTGGAAGATTCTGGGACCCTCTTTCTAAGATGAGGTTCCCTCAATCTTCTCACAGTGTTCACCTGTACTTACCTGATGCCAGGTCTTTTCCAGTGCTCCTCCCTGAAGCCCAAACCGCAGAACAAAGCTCTGAATCTGCAGTCTGGTTCCACTGAGCCAAAATCAGACCCCTACCTGAGAATTTTCCACCCAAGTGCAGGGCTGACAACACAGGAAAATCTAGATTGTTCCAGGTCCCTGTCTCTGGGCTGGGGCTTCCTCACTCCCCCACAACCCGTCTGTGGACCCCTAATGGAACCCGGCCCTCTCAGCTCTCACCTGAAATCGCACAGCTCAGAGCAGGACCTCACGGCTGTCTCACTGACCACAGAAGTAGCACTGAGAGGACATCACATCTGAGAACATGAGCAGACTCCCGAAACTCAAAACAAGAGCAGACAGGAATTCTCCAGGCCCCTCCCACCTACCTAGGGATCAACACATTGGTTGCTGGCAGAGCCAGTGCCCCGGTCTTCTATGGACCTGATTCTGTTCCCGGCTCTCCAAGGCACTATCTTACAAAGGCCCTGAAGCTGAAGCTCATTTTAACAAAGTGGCCCCTATGTGATCCAAGGAGGGAAGAGATAAAGATTTGGAGAGTTTGGGACCCTTTCTCTGCATTGGGTCATCTGCCTCCACCCCAGCTTATCACAGTGAACCTGAACCAAGGCCAGGCCAATGCGCTCCTCTCACCTGAAGCCTGAAACTCACAATCATCCCTCCTGTCACTGTACCCGAGTGGGTCACAGTGAGTGCACCCCACATCCAGCAACATGCCTGGGGTCTCACAACAGGGGTTAAAGGGAGGCTCTCCATCCCTCAACTTCCTTAGCAATCATCACATTGAGTCCTGGCAAAGCCTGAGCCCCCATACTCTATAGCCCTTAAACTGTTACCCTCAGAGCCAGGACCTGACTCTCAAACTCCCCAAGTGGCACTGTGGTCTCACTGGGAAATCCTTCCTGCTAGGGCAGGAGTGACAAAACAGCATGTCTGGTTTGTTTGGTGACACTCTCTCTGGGATGAGGTTCCCACACTCCCCCTTCTGCTCTGGCCTGCACCCATGAACGAGCTGAGTCCTCTCCACTTCCCTCATCTGAAGTAGCACCTCAGAACAAGGACACCTCCCTGACTCCAAGAGGTGGCAGTCAACTGACATTGTATCCATTGCTGTGCCTGACCTGTGACAGGAGGAGAAGAGCACTCTTCAAGTCACCCTTGTCCCTTCTAGAGATTTTCATTTGGTTGCTTGGCACAAATGGATCTGAGAACATTCACCTCACAGGGACATTCTGACGCCCAGGGTTCCCTGGAACAGAAAGGAGGACACTCTTACTTGATCATAGAGTAACTACTGGTACCATGCACACTTCATGCCTCTATTTTGTTCTCTATTTCTACTGCAGTCTTTATGCCCACTTAAATGGTATTTGTTTTTAAAGCCAGTCTTCACCCACTGTGGTAGGTTTCGATTACTGCCATAGCTGTTAGTCCTTTCTTCATTTCCCTGCTGTTTTCAGGTTTCGCCCAGGCCAAAGGCATCTCAGGTATGAGGTGTTGCCTAAGTGTTTTAGAGGAGTTTAAAAACTCCTCTATACAGGAGTTTTAAAAAATTTGTTTAAACTCATCCCATCATGGGCCACCTATGCAGGCCTCATTGCAGTCCCCTACTTCCCTGCCCTGTCCAAACACAAGTCCTAGGTCAATGGTCTGCAGTCTTCTCCAAGGAGTCAAAGTTTTGATGTTTATATTGAGTTACTTTCATGTGTTTGCTAGACTTTACTCCTTCACTTTTCCATAACTTTCTAAAGTTAAGTCAAGAAGCCAAAGGGCATTAGCTTAATTTGTTTGTCATTTTGTGCTGTTCTAGTGGGGTCCTAAGTTATAAGGATTTAAGGAAAATTGAGATTTTTGCTTCATTCTTTTTCCTGTGAATGGATATGGTAAAATGCTCTATTTATATCAGAACCCTTTTACCTGGATCTGTGTGTGTATTTTTATAGTTGTGTCTATAAATGTGAATAATTTCTTCTTCAGTTTCTTTTTGAGATTTCTAGGTTTTATCTTGTGCTAAATAACATTTAAATGCTTAAATTTTCCTTAAAATTTAGTTGTTGGGACTAGGGTTTAGCACAGAAATAAGCCATCCAGAAAAGGCCAAGTACAGCAAGTTCTTTCTCACATGAGGAAGCTTAAAAGCAGTCAGTGGGAATGTGCCCCAGTGATGGCCAGAGGTTGGGCAGGGCACTGGGGGGAGTGAGTAATGCAAGTCTCAGTCTGATGAATGTGCACTGTGTCCATGAGATGAAACATCACACTGAGCTCCCCCATTAACATGCACAATTTACACACATTAATCACGAGTAAGGTTACATAGTCTAAGAAAAGTAAAATATACTTTGTGAGCTGCTCACAGAGATCAAATGTGAGAGGTGACAACATCACATGACATAATTCTTAAAATGTTCTGGTTACTGTTTCTGTGTCTCCCTGGAGAGGTAAGTTGTTACCATTCACATCTGAAATGTCTCCCCTTAGTCCCCATTTAGAGGAGGGGCCTGGTGAAAGGAGGGGTCACTTGGAGCAGCACTGCGAGGTGTGTTTTCTCCCCTTCAATCTTTACCTCTTGGCGGAAAACTGCGAGCCAGAATACTCCCCTCCTCCCTTCACCTGTGCTTGTCAGGTGTTCTGTTCCACTGATGAGAAATCTAGGAGAGAAATATCTACACATACATTTATAGAAGCACACGTGATATAGATTGAGGTTTACTCTTCGCACTGAACATCCAATTGTTCTGGAACTATGTTTTAAAGCCTCTCCTTTTTCTCCTTTAATCTTCATTTGCATCTTTACCAAAATCAGTTATTGTGTATGAAATACATTGGATCTATTCCTGTACTTCATT
>PVLD010034503.1:0-12615 GCA_004027595.1 Dinomys branickii | reverse complement strand
GGCTCGCCCGATGCGCACGAAACGTGAGACCACTGGACGTTGCCGCCGCCAGAGAGCCGATCTCTGTCAGGAGTCGCCGGAGAGCTGCGCCGGGTCGGGGGGCGGGAGGGATCGAGCCGTCTGTATTCTCGGGGTGCTAGGACCAAGCAAATCTTTCTCTCCGCTTCCGGCATCGTTTGGGGCCCTCCACGCGGCTCGCCCAACACGCGCGAAACGTGGGACCGCCGGCCGTCTCCGCCACCAACAAGCCGATCTCTGTCGGGAGTCGCCGGGGGGCTGCACCAGTTCGGGAGGCGGGAGGGATCGAGCCGTCCGTGCTCTCAGGGCGCTAGGACCCAGAAAATCTTTCTCTCCGCTTCCGGCGGCGTTTGGGGCCCTCCGCGCGGCTCGCCCGACACGCGCGAAATGTGGGACTGCCGGGCGTCTCCGCCGCTGGCAAGCCGATCTCCGTCGGGAGTCGCCGGGGGGCTGCACCGGCTCGGGAGGCGGGAGGGACCGAGGCCGCCGCGCTCCCACTGCGCTTGGACCGAGCCAAGCTTCTTCCCCGCGGGGATCGTCCCTGGCTCCCAGCGTCTGGGGCTTTCCCACGTCTCGCCCCGGCAGCCTGGTCCGCCCTACCACATCTCCCCCAGCATCTCAGAGAAATACGCCCAATTTAAACTTCCCAGCCGAGGTCCCGGCATTCACGCTCGCCAAGTCTGTCTCGAGCTGGTGGTGTTTATTAAGGAGGTTCGCTCCCTTGCTGCTCACCTGGTCGCCATCTTCCCCGGATCCGAGAGGATTAATTGTCTCACCAATTTTGCATGTCTGTATCTGTGTTCATGTATATACAATTCGTAGATATCAATAGGTAAAGCAACAACCATTGTTGAGTCCATGTCACCTTGTCTGTAAATCAGTTTTGATTGTACTATTTATTATGCTAATTTGTGTCTGTTAATATGTTTTTGTGCTTTTATTAAAAAAAAAAAAAAAAACAATGCTCCAGACAGTGGCAGTGGGGGTTGGTGTCAGTAAATCTGGGTCCCAAGGCAGCTGAAAGAGTATTCCAGAAGGCAAGGACCCTCCTATGGTGGGGGCATAAGGCAGGGCCTGAGAATCTAGGAGATTTTCATCTAAGCATTTCTTCTTGTGCATCACTGTCTCTGTGGCTCTTGTCACTTATGTGTCTATCCTGCGAGGAATTTCATTGTGATTCTGTGTCACCTTTAGTATTTCCTCTAGTTCTTCCTCGGGGACTGCTGCTCTCATTTCGTAACCTGTCTTGTATGCCCTCCCCTTCTAACACTTTGTATCTTCCCTGACTATTTCAATCTTTAACTTGTTCCTAAATCTTTTCCTTGGAGTTTCTATGACTAGATCTTTGTCTGTACACACAGCTTTTCTTTTTTTCTTATCTCTGTATATACCTCATTTCCTCCTCTTTTACATATCTTACTCCCTCTTTTCTCTCTGCTTGAACCCATCACTGTATCTCCATCTCTGAGTCTGTCAGTCATACTCTCCCTGCCAATGTCTCCATCTTGGGGTCCCTTTGACCCCCCTGCCCCGGGCTCACTCTAATATTTCTGCAGTTCCTCCACCAAACATTCAGAGACTCCTTGATTCATTTCATAAAGCTGTGCTTCTTCATCCCACAGTCCTGGTGCTCACACAGAATCAATGGAGGACTTCCCAATGTTTTCCATTGGCAAAGGTCACACCTGATGATGAGGCATGGCCTACTGGGAGGATTTGTGTGATATTCCCTCCTGTGTCCCCTGATGTCCCTCCAACCGCCTCTTACCAGTACCTTGGAAGATGTGATCATTGATCGAGACAGCGCTCCACCAAGAAAGCCTAAGCCTCATCCACCAGGGCCTCTTTGACCATCTGATATTCACACAAGACAGCAGCAGGCTGAGACCCCAGTAGACTGTACTAATATCTCCATATTTCTCCTGCAGCTGTGAAGGTAGGATGCACATCGCCCTATCCCACCCACAGGAAGATTTCCACTGTCACACCTCGATCTTGCTGGAAGCACTGAATACAGCTTTATCAACTGGAGCCCCATCAGGAAGAAGAGAGACTTGAATTATGTGGCTCCGTTCAAGCCCCACAAACATGCCTTTCTGCTAGTGTCCTTGTCTCTTGGCTCTACAAAACCTGCTCAGCCTTGACTTTTATTAATTGCACTAAGTCACCACATCTGACCTCAGAACCTGTCCTTTGTTCACCACTGGAACAAAATTCAAACCCTCAAATCTATGAATATTACACTTTCAATCTACACTCTTTCCCTCTCCGTCCATTCTATAGGGATTCCAGAGGCTTATGTAAGTGGGCATATTGGTCCTGATGGTAGCTGGAAGAACAGAATACCTAAATTCATCTGGAAGCTCCCCCACAAAGTTGGACCCTCAGACTGCCTTGCAGCCTGTGAGCTCTGTTTCCCTTTGGCCACCTGGCTTCTCACCCCTTCTCCACCCATCTCACCTGTTGGAAGATTTTGAGAAAAATCTTGGAGTCTATTTTCAAAATATTCCCCAGGAATGGTACAGGCCAGGGTCCAGGTGGTAGGCTGCCCGTGGAGATAGAGCAGCCCCAGATTGAGAGTAGGAGAAGGTAATCAGCATGAAGAAGATGGTGAAGTCAGACAGCACCATAGCCCCTCTCTGTCAACCATCCACACTTCAGTTTTCCTTGGAAGGCAGGTTGTTCTTGTTGTTTGCTTGCTGTGGTTGGTGGAGGATTGTATGCCAGGAATCTATCTGGACAGAAACCCTAGAACGCCTCCAGTGGATACAGGGAGCCTAATATTTATAGGCCTGCAGAAACCCAGTGATCAACATATTAGGAATGAGTGCCAAATCTGGCTGGCTAAGAAAGTCTTCCTGGGCAAAACCCTGAATGTACAACACTTCTCTTGGGAAAGTGCGGTAGTGCTGGTGGGTGGGACGTGTGGAGGCTGGGGCCACAGTGAAGGTGGCTCTAGTCTCATCTTCACGACCATGTCATGCAGGGTGAGAGGGCAAGTGTAACTTGAAATCAGATTTAGAACCGTTGGCCCTTTGGGGATAGCATTTCTTTTCTGTTATAAAAGGGAAGTGAGACATGGAGAGGAAGGTAACATGCTGAAAGGAGAGCTCTGGCTCCATGGGAAAGAGGAGGTTAAGGGGACGCTGCTTTAGCCAATGTTTCATCTATTCTTCACTTCCTCAGCAAATGTTTACAACAGCTGTCATGTGCCACGCTCTGCTCGAGGTGCTGAAAGTGGAACAGTGAAGACAACAGGCTGACACTTCAAGGAGCTGGCATGGATGTGTGGGAGGTACAGTCCTCTAAGGTCTCTCTGAGAAGGCCCTAGGTACCTGACAAACATAGGTCATACCCAAAATCGCAGTGGTTACCACCTGATGGGATGATCAGGCTTTTCAGGTTATTTGAGTCTCAGGAGCTTTAAAGCAACATATGAAGTAATCCACGGTGCCCGTGTACCATCCCACAGCTCAAGTGGTATGGCCTGAGAGTGCCTTCCACAGGAAGAAAAGCAGTGCAAATCAGCTAAGCAGGAGAATGAGGGCGGCCAGAGGCAGCATGTGGCTGCTGTCCTCAACATCGTAGAACCTCAAAAATATTATGCAAAGGTTTTTTAAAGCAAACAAGCAAAACACCACGGTTTGTATTATTGCATTTATATGAAATATCCAGAATACCAGAAGGCAAGTCCATGGAGACAGAAATCAGATTGCTGTTTCCAGGGGCTGGGGCAAGGAAATCAGGGAGTGGCTGCTTAATAAGTACAAGGTTTCAGGGGAAAGTGACAGATACGTCTGAACCTAGAGAGTGATATGCGTACTCCAGGGGCCTCTTTGGTGTCTTGTTGTACCCCAGGGAAGAACTGCCGTGGGTATTAGGAAAATAAAAGCAAGAGACAAGAGCTGCATTACCTAGTGTCTACCTCTTACCAGATGTGCAATAGGACAAACACCAGCAGCAGGAGGGTTTACGTAAACTCTTACAATATTGATAATGATGAATATTGTCCACTAGGATACTTTTCTCATGACTGAGAGAGCTGGACTAAGGGAGGCACTCGACTCTGTTCTGCCCCCACACATAGGACCACTTTCCAGCTCCAGCTTCTCCCAGAGGTACATCCTTGTAGAAGAACCACATACCACTTAACTATACATGTTAGAATTGTCCATTTCATGTTAGGGTATTTTCATCTTCTTCAGGGGTGCTGTAGTGAAAAGGTCGAGCTTTACAATGGAGAATGAATCTGCTCCTCCTCTCACTGGCATGTGACCTTAGGCAGCTGTTACCATTGCCTGACCTCTGTTATTCATCTGTAAAATAGGCAATACCCCTACACCCATCACCTGGGGCCACAGAGAGGGGAGTTTCTACATAGAACCCTTTACCATAAAACAGGGATCACAAGGAGGTGACAAACAGTGTGGGATTATTCAGGGCAAGGAAAAAGTCACTCAGGTTGAGCTGTATACTGACAAGCAGAGCTCCAGTCCGTCCTTGAGACAATTTATTTTTTAACTCCTAATTTCTTTACATATGCCAAAGAAGGGGCTTGATTGTTGTTGATCAGTTCCTAACTTCTGCACCCCTATGGACACAAGAAAGGAATCTACACAGAGCTTTAGAAGGATTGCAGCACTATGGAAGGAAGCCTACAAAAATAGCTTTTGTATGGAGTAGCATCTAGGTAGGGCAAAGAATGCTGGTTCACAACAGGTTTCTTAGATGCAGAAGTTGAGGTGTCATTCTCTACACTTAGGGCACTTAAAAAGCCTACGATTCTTTATTCTTCTCCCCCAATTCCCTCATGCGTGGTGAGAAGGAAATCCGGTATATTGGGGGTGTTCTTCCAATACCATTGTCCTGGGGTGTGAAGTCAATGTTTTCAGGAGCCACAGGGCTGGCTATGGAGAAGTTCTGGAGGATGGTGGTGAAGAAGAGGAACAATTCAGCGCGGGCAATTCCTTCGCCAATACAAATACGCTTCCCTGTGGTCAAAGAGGTTAACAGGGTAGGCCAGGGTGATATTGTTTGACCTGTCATATCACTAAATTCAGACACCTGTGGCCATGACACAGGCATGACCTCAAATCAGTAATTAGGACTGTACTTAAAGGAGGTTCCCAATCCTTCTGATACTGGGCAGAGATCTTTGTGTGGATGTTCAGTGTTCAGTAGGAGTTAGGAGGTAGAGAAGTTTGCAGTATGATTTCGAAAAGGTTCAGTGCCCTATATGCGATAAAGACCCTTCTTGTGGATATGTGCAAGTATAAAATTATATGCACCCATATGAGGTAACGTTTTTAGTGTCCTTCATTTCTCATATGAGGAGAATATAGGACTATTATCAGGGTTAAGATACTATTCATAGGAACTCTAACTAATACCCAGTTGATATTAAAAATCTATACTGTAGCAAGTGATTTGTTGTTTTTTCTCAGTGGGATGGTATTTCTGGGACAATGTGCCTTTGTCTGTCTGTCTGTCTGTCTTTTTATCTCTGTATATCTCTCTTTATCTCTCTCTATCTCTCCTCTCTTTTCTCCTTACCTTCCCTCCCCTTTCTCCCCACCTTGGTTGTTTTCTGACCTCTTCCAGGAGCTTCAAGCATGGATATACACATATACTCACATTGCTCATAAATTTATAAAAGAGACCAATATTCATGAGGTGTGACATATGGCACCATAGTCTTCTCACAGGTGGAAGGAATGACACAACTACTGTAGAAATCTTGGGCTTGGGGTGCAGTGAGAACAAAGGGAGCATCAAATTCAGGCAGAAGCGCAGACAGCCTCTCCCCATACCTCAGTGCTTCTTCATCTGCAAACTGACGACCTTGAGAAATCCATGTCAAGGATGGGTTTCAGGACATTCACAGTGCCTTCAAGTCATTGGGGGCTTGAACCTACATTGAGGTGTCTGGAGCAGTACCCACTTCCCTGGATACATCCACAAACTAGGAGACATCGGCTTCGAAGTTCTCAGGGAAGGCCCCAAACTGATTCTTCCCTTGGGAACTGTTTCTGTGGTCCAGAATTCTCCAAAATAGCCTGATATCTTCTCTGTACATGCTCTCCCTCTATAGGGCTGCCCATTTGGACACTTCTTGATAGCTTTTTCATCATGCACCTTTGGCCCAGTTTATCTTTCTTTCTTCCCAGGGTCGCCTGTGTTTATCGTTCTCCACATAGAATAGGCTCTCTTTCTATGTCTCTCTTTTTTTTCCCTCTACACTTTTCTGCTTTGTGTCATCTTAACTGCTTGGCTATATTTGGATCTGGGTCATTCTCATTCCATCTCAATCTCTCTTCCTCTCTTTCTCTCTCTCTCTCTGCTACCCAGCTCCCCAGTATGCTGTCTCTTTACCACTCTCTCTTTCTGTACCATTCTCATATTCACTATTTTTTATGTGTCTGCCTTGTCCTTACTTCTTTAAAACTCTGTTCTCTATGAACTGAGGATAGAACTCACAGTTGCAGGAATTGAGTCTCCCACAACCGACCCCCACTGTTCCCAACTCTCCCTGAAACAAAGTGAGGCCTTTAATAATGGTCCCTGAAATCACCGATCGAACTCAAGACCAAAGATTTATTACTGGGGAATTTCTTCCACCCAGAAGATAAAAAAATTGGTCATTGGGGTTTTCCATGGAGGGAACCCTCATAAATTTGAAATGAATCTGCCTATATATGTAGCGAATTGGAACAAAACTCAATATATAAACAAACTGCAGCTGACTTGAGAATGTAGCTTGTAACAGGTAGCCAAGTCTCAGCCAATCTTAGCAGTCACGCTTCTGGCAATCCCAGGCTGCAAACTGTTCGGACAGATCCACACAAGCAACATCAGATAATCTCTGAAGAACACATGTGTAAGCTTACCATAAAGTTCCAGGCCTAAAAAACATCATATTGAAAGTCAGAGAAAAGAGAACTAAAGCGATTCTCTGGCTTGTTTGATTTTACGTGGTTCTGATAGTAAGTCTGTATCTGATCACCGTCAAACTGGTAAGTTGGGCCAATATGAGGAACATAAGGGTATAACTCTTTTGCAGCAATGTCATAATACTTTTTATCATAATTTAATGAGTCATTATATTTAATTCATACTTTTCTTCCAACAACAGAACTTTTGAAATTGAATTAAAAATTTGTGTTTCAGACAGGGTCTCCTGCTGTAGTTTAGGCCAGCTTTGAACTGACTTCATACACCAGGAAGTCCCCAATTCACAGTGATACTCCCACTCAGGTTTCTGAGTGCTGGGATTATAGGCATGTGCCAACATGCCCACTAAATAAATATTTATAAAATGTACATGAATCTAATTTACCATTTCAAAAAATTTAAAGAGCTATTTCTCTGTTGTATGTACCATGAAATATATTTTATAGCTGCATGGATATCCTCATGCTTTATAAGTGTGATGTGGACAGGTGCTAAAATAGAAGATTCTTCATCCAACAATATTTGCCCACATAACTTCAAGGAGGTAAGTTTAATGAAAGAAGATCCTGAGAGAGCCGGGCATGGAGGTGAAATCCCACCAGTTGGGAGGCTGAGGCAGGAGGATTGCCACTGGTTTGAGTTCAGCTTGTCTACACAGTGAGTTCAAGGCCAGTCTGAAATACATAGTGAGACCCTATCTCAAAAAAAAAAGAGAGAAAGTGAGAGTAAGACTAAGAAATAAGCTGCTTTTTAGCTCTGTTGGGCTTTGAGGGTTGTTTTATAGCATAATGCTGAATTTAAATTTATGTGGAAAGATTTCTATTTAAATCATGTTGGAAACCTAATGACCCAGATGGTGGCAACAAGTAAATATGAACTGTGTTTCTCAGTTAAAAAAGAAAAGCCAGAGTAGAGAAGAGCAGCATGGACAGATGAATGTGTGAAGACCTTCCCCAGCTCCTCAGTGCTCCAGGGGAAGTACAAGCTGAACTTTCAGCCCTCTAGGCCCTGCTCAACAGAGCTCTTCCCCTGGGCTGATTTCCTAAGCTACACTCCAGAGCTTTTCTATTTATCAGATGCATCATGGAGATTCCACCTTTGCAGTCTCCAGGCCTTCGTGGTTACCTCTCCCTGGAATGCTCTTCTCACTGGCTGATCAGTACTCACACATGAGACTTCAAACAAAAAGACAGTTTCTTAGATAAGTGATTTTTCATCAACCCTCCAAAGTTAGTATTTCCTATTTTGTTGCCCCAGTGCTACCTTTAGAGCACTCTGCATGAGCAAGAATAGTAATTGTCCCCTACAAAAATATACTTTGTCCCAGGCAATTCTACGTACAAGGTGAGTATTAAGTCATTTAATGACATCATCATTTTACAATTGTTTGATGAATGTCCATGTCCCCCATCATATTTACATTTCCTCTGTCAGGCACTGTGTGATTTGCTTAAAGCATCATCATTAGTGTGCAGTGGCGCGTTGGCTCCAAGGTAAAGCTAATAGATGAGGTTTGCGATAGATGAGGTTCATTCGCTGTTATTGTTGCTCTAGATGGTAGCACATGTTTGCAGTATACGCTGTTCACCATCATCTTGGGGAGTGGATATGTGTGCATAATACAGCATGATGTCTTTTCTTCATCCCTTCCCCTTCCCCTTCCCACCCGCCTCTGCCCTTCCTCCTTCCCATTTTATGCTCTTGTTGACATCATTAATGACATCTCATTTTTTGCTCTATAAAGTTTATATTTATTGTGGTGATTTCATTCCTGGACATGGCGTATTTTTTTTCTGCTTCTTTCCAACTGCCCCTTCACCTCCTCTTGTCCGTTCGGCTCCAGGACCTCTTCCCAACTGCAAGAGATCCATGACCTTCTCTGCTCCTACCCATCCTTTACTGTGCTCTTGTTTGAACCTTGCCTTACTCAAAAGAGAGACACACATGTTCTGTTCCGTTTTACTTTCTTTTGTTTTCTTTTAAAATTGAATTTTCTCTGCCTCAGAACTTTTTTCAGTACAGGGGATTGAATACATGGCTTTGTGTATGCTAGGCAAGTACTCTGCCACTAAGCTACATCTCCAGTCCTTTTTCATTTACTTGGAGACAGGCTCTTGATTAAGTTACCCAGGCTGGCCTTGGACATGAAATCATCCTGACTCAGCCTCCAAAGTACCAGAGATTGTTGGTATAAAACACCACATTTTGTGGATTTAGAAACTGTATACTTGCGAAAGGTCCTGCTTACCAAGATGCACCTTTAGGAGATAAAATCCCTGCTCATGTCTCCTCAAGGGCTGCAGTGAAGGTGGACTAGGATAGTTGGGTTAAGGCAAGTGGAGTATAACTAAAGTGCTCAGTAAACAACTGCATGCCATCCTTTGTCTCAAGGAGAGAGTGGGAACCACCCTATAGTACCTGGGAGAGGGGTCTCGGGTCAACTTACCCACAGAGAATGGAATAAAAGCTTCACTCTTCCTCAGTGCCCCCTTAGCATCCAGAAAGTGTTCAGGGTTAAAGGTGTCTGGTGTTTCAAAGTGACGTGGGTCATGGAGAGCCGTGGAAAGGACTGGGTATATATCTGTGCCCTGAGGAAACATTACAAAATCAAAAGATATTGCTATTCTCTGGCCTCCACATGCAAAGACATAAATAAATAGGTAGAACCAAACAATGCTGAAAGAAGGTTTCCCTGTTGAGATGCTAACAAGGGGCTGAGATGTGGGTTGAGAAACCAAAGAGGCTCCCACACAGACGTGGGGTCCCAGGTGGTCTCACCTTGGGAAGGAAGAATCCTTGGAACTCAATGTCTTTGGTGACTAAATGAGGCACACCAATGGGAAGGAGGTCCGAAAATCTCTGAATCTCACAGATGACTGCCTCAGTATATGGCATTTTGGTTCGGTCATCCAAGGCTGGCAGGCGGTGTGAGCCAATAACCTGCTCAATTTCCTTTTGGACTCTCTCTGCACAGAAAAGGGTCCAGTGAATCTCATATCACAAAGGCATTTCAGCTACGACATGCAATTTTTCTTTGGACCAATGAGTCAGAAAAACCCCATAGAAAAGTGTTACAACACTCACACCCTCAAAGTAATCAGCTATGGGCGAGGAAAAGGGGGAGAAATGAACAAGAATTTTCACCCTATACAATCTCATGAATGCAATAAATTACCTCCTAGCTTCCACAGCTATACACACATACCACAATCTCGCACAAATTTTATATGAAGAACTCCAAAACTTCCCCTCTAAAATCAATAAGAAATGAACTAAGGTCACCACTGGGGCCTAAAACATATAACAGCCAAATAAATTCATAAATTAATCCATGAACAACTGGATAATAAATGAGTCCATCCATCAATCAATCGATGGCTACATCAACAAATGAAAGATTGATGAATCAATGAGATTATCAAAACAGTGAATAGATGTATGTACTTGATTTATCAGTAATACATGGTTGAATTAATGTATTAAAAAATGGTTCATAGACAATAAGTCAATAAACTAAACTAACAGATGATCATATGAATGCTAGATTAATAGAGGAATGTATAATGAATAAAGTAAAGGTATGAGGAAATGAAGAGCTATCTGGAGGGAAGGATTGATTGAAGAGTAACCTACAGTGGATAAATGAGCTATGAACTGAATAAATGAAAGAATGCTGAATGAATGAAGCATCAATTGAAAGACAATTGATGAAGGAATGAAACTTTGTTTAAAGATCGATTTTGGATGTATGGATAATTTAATGACCCAATGAATCATTGACAACTCTGTGTTCAAATTAACCCAAATGAATCAGTGAATTAATCCAAATAAAGGAGGAAAACCGCATGCTTTGATGAATCATAGATAAAAGAACTGCTAAAATATAAAGGTGAAGTAATAAACAAATGGATGGATGAACGGATCATCCTATTTCTCAGTGCAATAGGCAAAAATAGTGGAAAAACAGGTCAATAGATTTTTCACTCACCAATACATCCCCAGGACTGGCTTAGTTGGGAGCTAGTCCAATCTTGTAGAGTACCTGGCATAAGTGCCCAGTGTTTCCTGTCGTCCATGAGGCCCCCTCACCCCACACTGCAGCCCAAAGGGCATCACAAGGCCTTCCTACCTGTGATATGCGGGTATCTGAGCAAAAACAGGAAGCCATAGCGGAGAGTTGTGCTGGTGGTCTCCGTGCCAGCAAAGAAGAGTATAAGCAAAGTCATGATGAGGTTCTTGTGGTGGAACTCAGTGTGCTGGTCAGACCTGTCCTAGGTCCAGGAGAAGAGACAGGAGAGGGTCAGGGAAGACCAAAGCTTTGCTTCAGGGAGGTGCATGTGTCCCTCTGGGCACCATCCCTCTGTTTCTGGGATTCAAGCAGTGTGGCCTGTTTTGCGTTCATCTATCCTTGGCCTATAGCTCTCTCGCTCTCTCTCTGTCTCTCTGTCTCTCTGTCTCTCTCTCTCTCTGCTTTTCTTTATTCTGTCTGGTTCTGCTTCCATCTGTCTTCATCTCTTTGTCTTATTTCTTACTTTTGGTTGTCCCATTCTTTGTCTTCCTCTGCGGGTCTTTTCTCTTACAGCTTTATTTGGTTCTTCCCCTGATTTTCTTTGTAGTCACTGCCTCTCTCTCCTTTGCTCCCATTTCTGCCCATTTCAGGTAAGCCTTCCTATTTTCTCTTCCCTTCCACCTCCTGTGCTTTTTGTATCTGCTTCACCTTATTTCCCTTTTCCCATTTTGCCGTCCCTTCCTCTGTTCTTCCCTCCCCTCTTCCCCACCCTACCTCTTTCCTTCCATTCAGTTTGCCTCCCAATTCTCCCCTCGTATCATTCCCCTCTCCCAGATCTCACTTTGTCCATGCAGAGCAGAAAGGAATCGATGAAGTCTCTGGGATTGCTGGGGTCCAGGGTCTGACAGTGTTCTTCCACACTGTGGCCAATGAAGGTGTTGATTTCCTGCAGGTTTTTGTAGATTTCCCTGTGTGTGCCAGGAAAGTGTTTCAGGATGTTGGGGAAAAGCTCAAACACCTGCAGGAAAGAAGGGGTAGTGAGGTCCACATAGGCTCTATTAGCAGATGGCAGACCGAAGAAACTGTACTGTAGGAGAAACCTCCATGGAAAAGCCCTATCACTCCATCTCTCCTTCCTCTGAGTCTGCCTCTCTCCTTCTCTTCAAGAACAACCCCCCACAGACACCCCAATTTTGTGTCCCAGAATCTGTCTCTAGCATCATTTTCTTTTCTCTGTCTTCTGTCTTTCCCCCCATACTCTTTCCCAAGCCTTCATTGTCTTTGTCTCTTCCACGTTATTTCTGCATGCCCCTCAGCCACCCCCCCCCTTTCTTTTTCTCAGCCTTTTGGTCTCATCATCTCTCCCTTCAGGTCTCACTGTCCCCAGCTCTCTGTGTTGTCTGCACCCATCTTCCAGCCCTAAATGCATTTCTGGGACCTCAAAGCAGCACGTCATCTACCCACCTAGCTGCTCCCCTCACCCCCATCCTCCATCGTTCCCCCTGACCTGGCTGGAAAAGGAGCTGATGAGTGCAAAGCTCTGATAGAACAGGTCCAGCAGCCTCAGGAACTGCTGATCTTTGTAGTCAAAGCGTTTTCCAAAGACAATGGAGCAGATGATGTTGGCAGTAGCAGAA
>PVLD010034502.1:0-12614 GCA_004027595.1 Dinomys branickii | reverse complement strand
CCCGATGCGCACGAAACGTGGGACCGCTGGGCGTTGCCGCCGCCAGAGAGCCGCTCTCTGTCGGGAGTCGCCGGAGAGCTGCGCCGGGTCGGGGGGGCGGGAGGGATCGAGCTGTCTGTATTCTCGGGGCGCCAGGACCCAGCAAATCCCTCTCTCCCGCGCGGCTCGCCCGACACGCGCGAAACGTGGGATTGCCGGGCGTCTCCGCCGCTAACAAGCCCTGTATTCAATTTAAACTTGGGCATTCACATGTATCAGTTGGCTTTCCACCGCTCCACTGAAATACTCAATGTGATTAACTTAGGAGAAAAGGTTTATTTTGATTCATGGATCTGGAGGGTCCAGTCTGAGATCAGGTGACCTCGAGGGCTTGGATCCCTAACATGGATAGCACAGGATAGGCCAGGAAGCATAAAGAGGAGGAGTTAGGGATCCCTCAGCCCCCTGCAAGAACACGCTCCCAATGCCCTAAGGACCTCCCTCTGCTGTCCCTCTAGCACCTTCTTTTCTTACACTCCTGGAGGTCCTTTGTTATTTTCAGTTTCAGGAAGCTTTACTTGTACCCACTTTACACAGCCAAAATGGACTAGGGCAGCAGCCGTGGAGGAGCACCCCGGATGACAGAACATCCTTCCCACAGGCAGACCCCAAAGAAAGGCAGAGATGATGGCACGCAGTGTCTGATGTGGCTGCCTCTCCTACCTACCCCAGGTACCCAGCCGCAGTGACCAATGGCTTAAGGAATAGTAAGAAGCAACCAGATGTATTAAGTAAATCCTACCCACCAAGTTAGCTGTCAAAATGTTATGTGCCAGAGCAGTCTTCTTTGATCCTGTTTGGATTCTCTTTTAAAACCTTTCTTGTAGGGCTGGGGATATAGTTCAGTGGAATAAGCGCTTGCCTAGCAAGCGCAGGGTCCTAAGTTCGATCCCCAGTACCGCCAAAAAAAAAAAAAATTAAAACCTTTCTTGTAGTCACTTTGGGGCTTAGGGTGAAGGATTGGGGTGAATTGAAGTTAGAAGCTTAATTTGCCACCTTCTCTACTTGATCTTTGTGTTTGTCATGGATGAAAAAAATAGAATTACCTTATCAGGTTAATCATATCCCTTAGTGCTGGGCATGGTGGTGCACAATTGTAATCCCAGCACTTGGGAGGCTGAGGCAGGAGTATCATTGTGAGTTTGAGGCCAGCCTGGCCTACAAAGTGAGCACAAGGCTGGCCTGAACTGAATAGTGAGACCTGGTCTCAAAAAAAAAAAAAAGAAAAAATATATATCCCTTAGTTAGTGATAGAAACAAGACCCACATGGAGCCATACCAGACCTTCTGACACGAGAGAAGTCTTTATTGGGGGAGTAGCAGGCTGCCTAGTGGACCAAGGCAGCCTCAAGCTGAGCAAAGCGTGGACTTTTAAGCTGTTTTTCGGGGTGGGTGTTGGTGGGCCAGAACAGCCTGAGTGGAGTTGATGGTGGTGGTTGTGTCCAAGGGTCAGAACAATCCGAGCAGGATGGGTTGTTCGTGAGCCAGAACAACCTGAGTGAGGTGAGCTGTTCATCAGAGTCCTGCCAAAGTGGATGAGGGCAGGTTTGGCTTTTGTGGCTGAGGGGAATTGAAATGGAACACATAAGGGAAGGAGAGAAATGTTGAAAGTTAAAGTTTTCCCACGAGGGTGGCTGGCTGCCTCGTGATTGATCAATCAGGTCCCCAATCTCCTGACCAAGTGTATAGTCAAGGCTAAGTAAAAAGAGGCAAGTGGAATGATTTCAGGACTCCAGCAGAATCAAAGTCCTCTCACCAAATTTGAGATTCTCTTAGTGCTAAGACCAAGACCTTCTCTGGGTGGCCCATATTTATTTGGTCATCAGAAGAAGGGAGGGGAGTACTCAAGAAGGGCAGAATTACTCAAGGACTTCTTCAAGTAAGGTATTAAATTAATCCTTAAGGATTAAATTAACCTACCCAGGAGTGAGATGCCTGAGGCTATAGTTTTTATACAGTTGAGATCAAATCCAGGTGTCCTTGGCTGTGATCTTGTCTTATCCTTTGAGGCTTGCCAGCTTTATCTGACATTACAGGTTTTAGAAGGGGTTAATGACTGACTCACAGAAGTTCACTTACTATGAGTCCATTGTCCACTTCCAGACAAGCAGCCAAGGGCTTTGGACAGATTCACAAGTAAACATAAAAAGCCAACTGGTTAATTTAAGTCCTGCTTGGGGCTGCTTCACAGTGGTCTCTGTCATCACCTTGTTATAGAGGTACATTGTATTTCCTTCATTAAAGTACAATGACATATGATAAACTACACATGAAAATTTGGTGAGTTTTTTGAAATGAGGTCTAAGTATATTACTCAGATTGGTGTAAAACTTGCTATCTTTCTACCTCAGCATTGTGAATTGCTGGGATTACTAGCTATTCACACAGCTATTATTACCACACCTGGCTAATTTTTATTTTTTAGTTTAGTTTTTGGTACTGGGGGTTGAACCCCTAACCTTTACATTGAGCAACAACTCCAGGCTTTTTGTGGTTATTCTGAGACAAGTTCTCACTAAATTGCTAAATTGCCTAGATTGGGCTTGAATTTGTAATCCTTCTGCCTCAGCCTCCCAGAGCACTGGGATTACAGGTGTGCACCACTCTTCCTGGCATAACTAGCTAATTTGAGTTCTGATGTATGAATACATTCAGGAAACCATTTTCCCAATCAAGATAAAGAAGATATCCAGAAGTCTCATCGTGTGCCTTTGCAATCCCTTCCTCCCCTCCCCTTTCCTCCTCTTCATTTCTAGGCAAGCACTTGCTAGCTTTTGCTACTGTAATTTGGTTGTCACTTTCTAGACTTGTATGTTGAGGGGCTTCTACAGTGTGTACTTCTTTTGTCCTTTAGTTTCTATCATTCAATATGGTTATGAGAATTGCTTCATAATGTTGGACAACATGAATATTGGTTAAGAGTCTCCAGAGGAGTAGAATACCTAAGAATATATATGTGAAATTATAAAGGGAGATTTCTGAGAGTGGGCTCACAGGATCAGAGCTTGGATGGCCCTACAATGGCCATCTATACAGTGGAGAACCAGAGAATCCAGTAGCTGCTCAGTCCAAGAAGTTGGAAGCCACAGAACAAGAGGAACCAAGGATACAGCCCCAGTCCATGGCTAAAGGCTGGGAGAAGAGACTCCTTGGAAAGTCACTGATGTGTCTGCATTGAGGAACTGAAGAAGCTGGAATCTGAGGTCTATGGTAATGGCAGTAGCAAAAATCAGACCTACTCAAACAGAATTGAGCTTGCAAGATTTCCTCTTCTTCCATTTTTATTTTTTCTGGGTTACCACCCTATTGGAGGTACCCTCCATTCAGAGTGGCCCCCCTCAGTGTAATGGCCTAATGCCAATCATGTTTGGCAATACCACCCCACTCCTAGCTAGATATAATCTCATAGTGCCTCAATCAAATCAAATTGACAATCAAGACTGTCATAACATGTGCATTCTTTTTCATTGCTTAGTAATATTTCATTACATGGACATACCACAACAATGGCTTATCAACAATTTAGGGTGTTTGCAGTTCTGCCTACTACAAACAAAACTACCATGACCATTCATGTATGATCTTTGCGTGAACACATACTTTCATTTTCCTTAAGTTATAAATGCCTAGGGTTCAAAGCACTGAATCATACAGCAAGTACATGTTTAATGCCTTAAGTGTTCTACTACTTTTTACATTTTCACCAGCATTATACAAGAGTTTCAGTTGCTCCATATCACCAACATTTGGTATTATTATATCTTTTTAACTTTTGGCCATTATGTCTCACTGTTTATTTTCCTACCAGCTTATGACACCCATATGTATTCTTCAGTGAAGCAACTTTTAAATCTCAATCCTACTTTTATTTTTTTATTTTTTGATACTGGGAATCAAACTCAGAACCTTTCCACTGAGCTGTTCCCCCAGCACAACCCTACTGTTAAATTGGTTAGTTAATGGCCAGATGTGGTGGCACACACTTAAACCCAAGCATTTTGGAGGCTGAGATGGGACGATTGCATGTTAGAGGCCAGCCTGGTCTATATAACAAGTTCAAGACCAGCTCAGACAACATAGCTGTCTAATAAAAAATTATCTATATTACACATATTCTAAATGTTTATATTTTATTGACTATATATTATGAAAATTATTTCCCATTAGTAAAATATTAAATATAAATATAAGTTCTCAACTATTGCTTGTCCTTTCATTTTTGTAAGTGTATGTTCTGAAGAACAAATATTTTTTTTATTTTGAGGAAGTTCAAATCTTCAGTCCGTAAAAATTTCTCTTATATATGGTTTTATCACTCACATTTAGGTGTATGCTCAATTTTGAGTTAATTTTTGTACATGGTGTAAGGTGAGCAACAAGGCTCAGCTTTTGTACATGCTGTATCAAATGATCCTAGTATTACTTGTTGAAAAGACATACCATCCATCTCCATGGAATTGCCTCAGTGCCTGTGTCAATAATTTATTGATTTCCTATGTCTGAATTTATCTTTGGTTCCGTTCTGTTCCATTGATCGATATGCTAATAACACAGTTTTGTTTACTGTAGTTGTATAAATTTTGAAATCAAGTAGATGAAATCCACCTTTGTTCTTTTTTTTCCTCCCAAGTTGTTTTGGATATTATAGGTTCTTTGAGGGGCTGGGGATGTGGTGCAGTGGCAGAGTGATTGCCTAGCATGCACAAGGCCCTGGGTTCAATCCCCACTACCACAATTTAGGGACCTAGCAATACCTTGTGGCAAAACAATAAACAAAAAATAGCTGGGGGGTGTAGCTCAGTGTCAAAGCCCTAGGTTCAGTCCCCAGTACTGCAACAAATAAACAAACACCCCAGCACAACCCAATTGGATTCAATTTGCAAAAGAATTTTCATGTGTATGTTAGGAAAGATATTTGATATATAGTTTTTTCCTCCTGGAGTATATTTGTCTGATTTGAGAACAAGATAATGCCATTTCCTAGATGAGTGGGAAAGTACTTCCTGCAGCTTCAATTTTCCAGAAGGGTTTGTATCAAACTGGTCATATTTCTTCCTTAAATATTGCCAAAGTTTACCAAGGAAGCCATCTGGGCTTTGAGGTTTCTTGGTGGGAGGATCATCTATTTCTTTACTAGATATAGTGCTGGTCTGGGCCTCTTCTTGAGTGAGCTTTGTTAGTTTGTGTTGGTCATAAGTTTTTTCCCCATTTTTTCTAACTTGTTGGATTCATTGGTGAGAAGATGCCCATAAGGTATCCTGCTTTTCTGGCTCATGTCTGTTGTTTCTGCAGAGATATCTCCTCTTGTTCTTAATATTTGTGTCATGCATCTTCCATCTTCTCAGATCAGCATGACTAGAGATAAATAAGTACAATCAATGTCTATGCATTTTTCTCAAAGAATCAGCTTTGATTTCATGGACTTCTCTCCCAGAGCTTTATGTTGTTTTGTTTGGGTTTTTTTTGAGACAGTATCTCAGTAGGTATCCAAGGCTGGCCTTCCAGTTGTGATCTCATTGCTTCAGCCTCCTCAGTGCTAGGATTACAGGATGGGCTTTCTATTTTTAAAGCCTTGTAGCATCAACCTTGAGTGGAGAATATGTACAGAGGGGTATGAGCCCTGAAAAGCCTAAAATACTTTCTATCAGGCTCTTTACAGAACATTTCTTGACTTCTCCTTTAGACCTAGGTGACTGCATCAAAATAGATTATTTTAAACCAGGTGTGGTGGCATCCACTTGTACTCCCAGTTACTTGGGAAGCTGAGGCAGGATGATCCCTCCAACCCAGGAGTTCAAAGCCAGATTGGATAACATAGTCAGATCTGGTCTCTAAAACCAACCAAACAAAACACTACCACCACTTCCTATAGACAAATGAAAACTAGGTGTTTTCTTTTCATCATGCTGGGTGTCTAACAGATTTTCCTGGAAATGAGAGAAATCAAGCTGAGAAAGTCTGATGATCAAGTAAAGGTAAATTGCACAAGCAGCCATGTGCACAGAGGTAAAAAAAATAGCCTGTGACCTCTTCTGGTGATGGGGGTGCAGGGGGACAGGAGGGAAGAGGGTAGGCCAGCAACCCAGAATTCTACGTGCAAATTTTGTCACTTTTTGCCTGCCAAGGGCCTCTCCCACCCAGCACATCTGTGTGAAGAGAAGAGTGCGGAGGGTGGACTTGGCAACATAACTGAGGGCCCAGTACAAGATGAAAATGTAGGAAAGGCCGGTTGTGGAGGCGCACACCCGTCGTCCCAGCACTCAGGAGGCTGAGGCAGTAGGATCACTGTGAGTTTGAGGCCGGCCTGAACTACATAGCAAGGCCCTGTATCAAAACAAACAAACAATGCAGGGAAACAAACTAGGGAAAAAAGTGTAGTTAAATATATTAACATACTGCTGTTGGTGGGAGTGTAGACTGTGGAAATCAGCGTGGAGATTCCTCAAAAAACTAGGATTAGAGGTCCCATTCCACCCAGCTATTCCCCTTCTGGATACTTTTCCAGAATTATTATTATTATTATTATTATTTATTTATTTATTTATTTTTTCCGGTACCAGGGATCGAACTTAGGACCTTGCGCTTGCCAGGCAAGCGCTTATGCCACTGAGCTGTACCCCCAGCCCCCTAGAAGAATTGAAACCATCATACCACAGTGATATATGTGCACCCATGTTTATAGCAGCACAATTTGTCATAGCTAAATCTTGAAAACAACCCAAATGCCCATCAGCTGAGGAATGGATAAAAAAGATGTGGTATTTTTATACAATGGAGTATTACTTGGCTATAAAGAAAGATAAATGTGAGGCTTTTATAGGTAAATGGATGCAAGTAGAGACCATACCAATAAGTGAAATAAACCATACTTGCCTGTGTAAGCATCATATTATCTTCCTAGTATAAGAAACTGAAAGAGTAAATAAAATCCAAAGGGTACAGTAGATATTGTGAAAGGGAAAGAAACTGCTCAAAAGGAAAGAAGAACTGGAATGGGGGAGAGGAGGAAAGAAAGAAAGAAGAAAGGAAAAAATACATATACACGATAGCTAAGATAATCTTACTGCTAATTTCTATTGGCTTATTGAAAGGAATAGTTAAGGCCTAATTGACCGGCACTGGGGATATAGCTGAGTGGAATAAGCGCCTGCCTAGCAAGTGCAGGGTCCTGAGTTTGATCCCCACTACCGTGAAAAAAAAAAAAGTGCCTAGTTGATCAATTTTGCATGCCTATTTCTGGTAATCTGAGCAACTACTCACAGAGAACGATGTGCAATATAACAAACATTGTTAATTACCTATCGTCTTGTTTTGGAATTCTATATTGTTTTTTAAATTCTTTTAAAAAAAGATACTAACATACAAAGATACCTTCTTTGTAAACAGATTTTTACACTTTGTTACTTTATCAGAGTTGCACATCCCATCCACACAATTAAGAATAAATAACAAGTAGTATTTGTGGTTTTTATTAATTTATTTTTGCAAGAGCAGGGATTGAACCTAGTGCCTAAAGCCTGCTAGGCAAGTGCTCTACCACAAGACTACGCCTGGAGGCCTTTTAATTTTCATTTTATTTTGACATAGGGGCTGGCTAAGTGGTCCGGGCTGGCCTTGAACTTTGATTCTCCTGCTTCTCTGAGTAGCTGCCTTTATAGGCATAGGCCAGCACAACCAGCCAAGTAATATTTATAAACGTGGTTATCTCTGAGGTCCTGAGTCTCTATGGAAGGGTGTGAATTAAGTCCTGAAGCAAAACTCTCCTCTTGGGTGTTGGTCTTCCCTTCAGTCAGGCCGGTCTGTTGGTTGTCAACTCTGTTGAAAATAGTGTAATACTTAGGAACTAGAATAGAGAAACTAGCGATGGATGAGTAACATGAGTCTATCAGTGAGTTTATGCTGTGCACCCTGTCTCAAACATCAAACCAAACCAAACCAAAACTTAGTAAGAGGAAAGGTTTATTCTGGCTCACACCTTCAGAAATTTCATCACAAGAGCACTTGCTTCCTTCTGGGACTGTGGTGGCCCAGTTCATCACAGTGGCAAAGTTGGGCAAAGGAAGCAGCTCACCTCAGGATAGCCAGGGAAAAGAGGCAGAAAGGAAGGTAGTCCCAATACTCCTATTCAAGGCCACACCCCCAGTGACCTTACTTCCTTTCAAGAGAGCGTCCCACTAACCCATTCAAGGCCCCGCCCCCAGTGACCTCACTTCCTTTCACAAGGCCCTGCCTCTTAAAGGTTCCATCACCTCCAAATAGCATCGCAAGCTGAGAACCAAATCTTCAACCCATGGACCTTTCGGGGATGTTCAGATATGATCTACAGCAACATAAGTGCCATTTTATTAGTGTGATGTCTTGATCAATCTTAGGCTTTTCTCTGCATACTCTACCTACTTCCATTTCACTGACAGTGCTTTGCTTGAGTTTGGTCGCTTGTGTCTTAAGAGTGTTAATGTCCTGACACCTTCAGCCTGTAGGATGTGCAGGGAAGGATCAGAGAGCCAAGGAGAGTGAGCAGAGGGGCAGCTTCAGGGCCACCAGTGTCCCTCCCTGCCCCTGTCCCCAGACCCGGTGCCCCCTCCCTGCCCTCTGAGTGTGACCTCACAGACCATGAATTCCAGGCATTCCTGGGGTTCACAGGTGCTGCTGACAACCAGGTGTGGCACAGGCAATGGCGAAGATGAGCCGAATTGTGACTCTCTTTGTCCTCTTCCTGGACTCTTGGCCCAGCGTGGAGCACTACCCTCACTCCCAGGTCAAAGGTACCCTGGGCACAGCTGGAGGAATGGGGTCCCCACCCTCGGGTTGGTGTGGCCAACTCAGGCGCCCTCGTCTGTATGGCCTCTGCCTCCCGGAGTTCACTACTGCGGAAGTACCGCCTGGCAGTACTTTGAGTAATTTGAAAAATTTCCCTAACTTTGAAACTTTCTTAAAAGCCAGAGGCCCATGGGAGGATAGTACACTGCAAACTCTTATTATAAAATAATGTTTGTTTTTTTTTTTGTTTGTCTTTTTTTTTTTTGGCGGTACTGGGGATTGAACTCAGGACCCTGCGCTTGCTAGGCAGGCGCTTATTCCACTGAGCTATATCCCCAGCCCCTTATAAAATAATGTTTGATAGTTGCAGGCCAGCCTGCTACCTAGCGAGATCCTGTCTCCAAAACAAAAAACAACAGTAGACCTCTTTAATATATGGTTGCAGTTAAGCCATGGTCAACCACGTTCTGAAAATAGTAAATGGAATATTGCAGAAACACACAATTTATGAGTTTTAAATTTGTGTGCCCTTCGGAGAAGCAGGATGAACTTTCATGATACAGTGGTATCTTGGTTCTCAGTGTTAATTGGCTGCCAGAGATGCAATGAGCATCAACAAGGATGAGCACCACACAAGCTCTTGGCTGCAAAGGGTGTCGAGTTACAAGGCAGCTGACACTGATGACTTCAAGCTTGCACATCGGGTACCAAACAGTGAACATCAGGGGCCACGGCTTTGTGTCAAAATACGTCAAGTACCAAATTCCATGCATTTCAAAGCAGCTGAGTCCCAAGGTGCCTGGGGTGGGATGTGACCCTTTGTCTAGCCGACCTACAGCGTGTCTGCCTGTTAGTCTCATAGCTGTCATTCTGGGTGTCGCGGTGCTCAGGGTAAGTCACCCTTATTCTCTAAGCCATTGCCTCAAAGCACAAGACAGTGGTGATGCTGACAGTGCAGATGCCCAAAGAAGAGGGGCGAGGTGCTTCCTGGAAGCGAAAAGATGAAAGTCCTCGATTTAACAAGGAGCGGGGAGAACGCGGTGCTGAGATCTATGGGGAGAATGAAGCTTCTCTGCTTTTTAGTGCTGGGGATGAACCCAAGGCCTCCTGAAGGCTGAGCAGTGTCCACCCCTGTGCTATGCTCCCAGGCTGTGGTGAAAGATTCAATCACAGCTGAGTTTATTTCTCCCACAGGTTCCAATAGTACATTTTCCTCCAGTTCAAAGAATATGGAAAAAGATGTGGCTAAAATATTTGGTAAGTAACCTCCTCCTGTGGAACTGTTAGGCAAGTGGTCCCCAGCCGTGTTTCCAGCCACTCCCATCACTGACAGCTCTGCCTCCATCAGATCAGCTGCAGCATTACATACTCATAGGAGGGCGAAGCCTAGTGTGAACTGCATTCGAAGGACCTAGGGTGCGCTGTGTGCTCCTTATGAGAATGTAATCCTGACCCTGGCTCCCCTATCCCACACCGGTCCATAGGGAAACTATCTTCCAGGAAAGTGGTCCCTAGTGGCAGACATGTCTGGGACCGTGGCTTTAGGGTGTATCTGAAGAGACACACACTTGTCCTTGGTGGTCTCCCAGGAAACCTGCTCCCGCTGCTTTGAAGGGGATGACTGTATACTTTGTCTTGAGGCTAGGAACAGTTCCTCTAAGTGCCTGGTCCCAAGAGATTGGGCCAAACAGGAAGTTAAGCATTTGGAACCCTGTTCCTCAAAAGGTACCAGGATGGCAGAGGCAGGGCCACTGTTGGGGAGCACACTGAGATCACAGAGCGACCTCTACAATTTCCTCCCCAAGACCCTGCAAGGCCCAAGGCTAAGTTGGACCCACCCCCACTGCTGTCAGCCTAAATCCAGCATGGGGATCACTGGAGAGTTGTTAGAATTGAGTCATCCTGGCCTTGAATTTGCTGTGTAGCCCCAAACTTGCATCGATATTCCTGCCTCAGCCTCTCCAGTGCTGGGATTACAGGTGTGTGCCACCATGCCCGGCTGCATCAGCTTTTTACAAAAGCCTTCTGGGTGACTCCAGGCTGGGACTCATTGGCCTATTCCAAGTTTTGAGAAAAGTAGCAATGTTTATTAGCTGATCTGGGGTTATTCTTTTAAATTTATTTTTATTTTATTTTAAATTGAAAGAGACCAAACCCTCACCCCCCAAAAAAATTCCAAAACAATATGATAGGAGGCTAACAATGATTAACACATTGCTTATTGTTATATTTAGTTACTCATAGTACGAGATATCACCATTTAATCACCCAAACAATATTAGCACAAACCTATCTCTTCAATGAACTAAGAGAAATTAGCAGTATAACTATCTTAACTAGCTTTTATATATGCATATACATTTTTTCCTTTTCCTTTCCTTCTTTTTTTCCATTCCCACAAACAAGCCTCTCTTTCCTTCTGAAGTTTCTAACCATTTTACAATATTTTGTTTGTGTGTTTGTTTTTTATCTTTTTGCGACAGGGTCTTGTTATGCAGTTCAGGCTGGCCTTGAGCTCATGTTATAGCCCAGGCTGGCCTCAAACTCACAAAGATCTTCCTGCCTCAGCCTCCCAAGTGCTGGGATTACAGGCATGCACCACCACACCTGGTTTACAATATCTTTTTTTTTTTTTGTCTTTTTGAGACAGAGTCTTTCTATGCAGTTCTTTTTGTAGCCCAGTCTGATCTTCAATTTGCAACAATTCTCCTGCCTCAGCCTCCTGAGTGCTGGGATTATAGGCATGTGCCATCATGCCTGGTTTACAATATCTATTGTGCATTTTGGATCACATTTACTCTTTCAGCTTCTCACACTAGGGAGACAATATGATATTTACACATGCAAGTCTGATTTATTTCACTTATGAGTATAAACTCAAGTTGCATCCATTTACCTATAAAATTCTCCAGTTTATCCTTCTTTATGGCTGAGTAATACTCCTTTATATAAAAGACCATATCTTTTTTATCCATTCCTCAGTTGATGGGCATTGGGGTTGTTTCTAAGATTTAGATATGACAAATTGTGCTGCTATAAACAAGGGTGCACATGTGTCACTGTGGTATAATGTTTTTAATTCTTCTGGAAAGATACACCGAAGGGGAATAGCTAGATCAAATAGGACCTCCAATCCTTGGGGTTATTCTTACGAGAAAGAATAATGATGTGATGAAATATTTTTGCCTTCTCACTGGCACCCTGTTAAATGCTTTCAGACACTGCCCTATTCAATTTCCACAAAAGAGCTGAGTTAAATAATAGCTTCCCCATGCTGCTGGTGAGGGAACCAAAATTGCAGAGATGAAACTAGTTGCCTGAGGTAATGTTTTCGTGAACAGTAAAATCATATAATTATAAATCACAACTCTCCCAAAATTATAACTGTCATTTGAAAAGCTTTCTGGGAGAGGCAGAAAAGCTTTCCATTTCTTAAAGCAGGAAATGACGTTTCTATCCATGTCTTCGGTGGGCAGGACGTCTGGCGAGGTCAGACAATTCAGCAATGGCTGCGGTCACTGCCGTCCCGTTCCCGAGACAAGGCATTCGGAGCACAGTGTCTATAGCCCGAGTTCGTGTCCTTGGCTCACTGTGGGTGTGGACCGCTTCAGGCACTCAGAGCAGGACGCGCTGGTCTGTTGCTGTGTTAATGCTCCTTTGTCTGCCTCCCGCAGATGACATTCTGCAGCAGGCGTCTCCTCAGGAGCTGAATGTTGAAACTTTTTGGAAAACAAGTACCGCAGTGGGGCCAGTTACAAGGGAAGACCTGGATGAAAGCAAGTATATGTCTCTACTGCCCTGCGGCACGTGTTTCC
>PVLD010034501.1:0-12614 GCA_004027595.1 Dinomys branickii | reverse complement strand
CCTACTATCTTATCTATAATTTGGTATTTCCTTTAACGTTTTTGTGTTAACTAATGTGAAGATAACTATGTAATACAACATCCAGTGCTAATTCCCTACTATATTCTGTATAACTTTGTATTTTCTGTATTGTTTATGGCTCTTCTGGTTCATATGTCTCCATTCTTTTGTCTTTAAAATAAAATTAAAAAAAAAAAAAGAATATTCCTCTTACCATACCAACTGGCAAAGGATGGGCATTCTTCAAGTCGTGACTTTTACTGAACCTAGAGAACTGAGGAAACTGGGTGTCTAACTAGCTTCATGCCAGAGAAAAGACAGGCGTATCAAAGGAAAGAGGAAACATAAGCAAGGGCTTAAAAGGAAGAAGAGAAGGTAGGCAAGGCTGCCATAGAGGTTGGTGAGGCAAATTCCATTAACAACTTTAATTAAAGCTTGAAGTCCAAGGGTAGGCTGGTGTGAGGGCACAAGCGTCCTGGTGCTATGGTTTGCACAAGTGTCCAGCAAAGGCCCTCGGTTAAAGCTGTGGCCCCAGGCCCGGCATTATTGGTAAGTAGTGGCACCTTTCAGAGGTAAGACCAAGTAGGAGGGTTCAGGACACTTGGGGTCATGTGCTCAAAAATGACAATGGGACACTGGGCACTTCCCCGCACTGCCTTTAGCACTCAGCACGAGGTGAGCAGGCTTCCTCTCCCAAGCAGCCCTGCCTTGTGGTGCTGGTGCAACACAAGCCAGAAAGGACCACAGTGCACCAATTGTTGCCTGAAAAACTGCAAGCCAAAATAAAACGTTTCCCTTTATAAGACAATGATCTCAAGTGTTTTGTTGCAGTAATGTAAAGCTGATACCTGGTAACTGTGGACACAAGGGTAATTCATGCTATCTCAGTCATTCTTCTTCATGATCGTCCACTAAGAAGATATTGCCTTGTTACGGTAATAAGAACTAAATAACAGCAATCCACCACTGTAGCACTGGTAATAAGGGAGTAACACTATCTCTGAAGCCTGAATGCAAAGAAAGTCCAATATGCAAAGAGAGTGCAGTAATGAGGCCAGAGCAGTAACATAAAGAAAAACCTAGTAGGATGTGGAGGCACATTCTCTTAATTGTGGCACTATGGGAGGCTGAGGCAAGAGGACTACAAGATCACGCCCAGCCTGGCAACTTAATGACTTAGCAAAACATGATCTGAAAAAAACATGTAGAAGAAGATAGGAAAAGGTGAGGGATATACAGCTCAGTGTGAAGGCCTTGGGTTCGATCTCCTGTGTCACAAAAAGGAAAGCAAAGCCCACCAGAAAATCAGACTCCACTCTGAACAGAGGGTAGTGCTAGAGGAATTTGAAGCTAGCCGTACAGTGAATGAGCCCACAGCAACAACAAATGCTATGCCCAGGTTAAGTGACTAGAAAGACCTAACTTGCTCTAACAACAACCTAGCAAAAGATGGGCATACCTATGCCTAGGCATAAATAGTTTCTTATTCTCTACAGTTCTACAGAAGATATCCAGTGTTTAGTGAAAAATGAAACACACCAAAAAAAAAAAAATCAAAGACAAAGAACCATTTATGAGAGAAAAAAAGGAACAGTCAAAGATGATCCGTATGTATACAATAACAATGAATTCAAAAAATCATGGTAATAAACATGTTAAAGCCTCTACTGGAAAAAACAATCACATGTATAATCATACTAAATCTCAGCAGAGAGATTAAAACTAGAAGGTCAAATGAAAATTCTAGAAACAAACAGAGAAAGCAAAATAAAGCATCTTCACAACAGTCATTTCAGTAGACACAGGGCTACAGGAAAAAATTCAGTAGACCTGGAGGTGGATCAACAGAAATTACCCAGACCAAAACACAAAGAAGAAACTAACCAACACAGAAGACAGCATCCAAGAATGCTGTGGTTGGAAGTGTCCCCTCCAAAAGTAAGCGCTGCCAGGAGGTAGGTCCTTAAAACAGCGATTATCCCTTGAGGGCACCTTCCACGTGAACAGCATGAGGTGGTTCACTAAGGAGGTTGCCTTTCCCCTTCTACCATGTGAAGACACAGTGTCCTGCTCACCAGAGGAAGAGCCCTCACCAGAAACCAAACATCTATGCCTTGATCTTGGCCTTCTAGTATCCAGAACTGTGAGAAATAAATTTCTGCCACTTATTAATTACCCACATATGCTATCTAAGAATTGAAGACCTTGAGAGTTGATTAAAATTAAGGTAAATACAAGCTGAAATGACTGTTGTGAAGATTCTTTATTTTGCTTTCTCTTTTTCTAGCATTTCATTTGACCTTCTAGTTTTCATCGCTCTGCTTTTTTTTTTTTTTTTTTTTTGCGGTACTGGGGATCGAACTCAGGACCCTGCGCTTGCTAGGCAAGCGTTTATTCCACTGAGCTATATCCCCAGCCCCATCGCTCTGCTTTTTTCTTATTCTTAATGATTCCACAGTAAATGTCTAATGCAACAAGAGTACAAATTTATTGCGGTGGCATAAAACTATTGTCTTAGTTACTTTTCTCTCATTGCTGTGACAAAATACCCAACACCCAAAGTGAAGGAAGGAAAGGTTTATTTAGCTTACAGTTTGTGGAGATTTCTGTCCATTCTTGGCTGGTTCTGAGGCAGAATGGCAAAAGGCAGAGGGCAATTGTTCATGGCAGCGGAGCACAGCAAAAACAACCAGCAAAAAGGGAGGAATGGCGGCAAGCAGCCTCCTTTCTCCCCTACATTGTAAACAGCCTACCCCCACCCAGGGGGCATGTACCTCTCACACAATCTCCATGCCCTCCTCTTCCACCAGCTCAGGATGTTTACAAAGTAAGCATCCCAGCTTCCTGCTGAATCACTCAGCTAAATCTCCAGATTCCCCAAGTTGACACAATGTATCAACCATAACAACTATAATCTCAAATATACAGGAGGCTGAGGGAAGAGAATCCCAAATATAAGGCCAGCCTGAGCAACTAAGAGAGATCTGAGGGCTGTGGATATAACTCAGTGGTAAGAGTGTCGTGGTTTCCATTCCCAGTACTACAGGGGAAGAAAAGTAAAATGTATGACATTAACTCAAAGGCTCGGAGGGTGGTATCAGAGGTGTATTGTAAAATTCTTACACAATACAGTGGCACCTTCATATTCCTTCTTAATTGGTGCCAGCAGGTCCAACAAGACCAAAAATGTACTGGACCAAACAAATTCTCTGACTGGAAAGAGTAGCATATCTCAAGTAATCAACAGCAAGTTCCAGCTTGTTCCTCAGGTACCCAACAAATAAGTACTGAGATAAATGTTTCCTGTCAGAAATCTGACAAAGACCAAATCTGATGAGTTTCAAAGCAGTCAAGTGACTGCTATAGTGAGAGATCTATATTGAAGTTGCTAGGATATGAGACAAAAATACTTAAAGAATAAAAATAAGCCAATAGTGAAAACCAATAAGATGAGGATTTAAAATAATCTAAAGATATGCAGAAAAATAAAGAACAGAACACACGAAAATAGGAACAAGAAGTAAGATGGCATGTTTTAATGTGATCCTATCAATAATTATATTAAAGACAAATGTTCAATACAAGACAGTTGAAAAACAGACAATAGACTGGAAAAGAAAAACCAAGATTGACAGTAACCCTCCTTTAAATCTAGGAAGACAAATGGTTTAAAACTAAAAGTATGAGGAAAGACAAGCCATATAAACACTAGTCAAAAGAAAGCTGTCTAATTCGTCAATCTTACGTGCCTAGATCTGGTTATCTGAGTAACCACTTTGAGGATAAGAGTATGTAATACAACAATCACTGTTAATTTCCTATCACCTTGTTTTGAAATTCTGTATTGTTGTTTTGTTGTTTTGTTTATATCATTGTTTTTGCAATTTTGTTTTTTGTTCTTTTCTCTTTAAAATAAAATTTAAAAAGAAAGCTGTCAAACAAAATGAATCTTAGGACAGTAAATCTCTTTAGCAAAAAGCATGACATACACAACTGCAAAGGTCAATGCACAAAAAATACATAACCATCTTGAGTACATGGACATCCTAACAAAGATATGCAATGCAATTTTGTATCATTGCTTTTTCTCTTCAGCGTAAGAAACCTAAAAGATCTTAAGACAAAGATGGCAAAAATCCATTATTATAGTTGAAAAATTATTTTCTCTAATTAATAAAAGAAGCAGAGAGAAAATCAGTAAGAATACAGTACCGGAGCAAATCTAAGAACATGAGAAAGCTAGTATTTATAAAACAAACAATCCAACTACCACAGACTCCTCACTCTGTTCAAGTGCACAAGGAATATTCAGCAAGGTAAGGCACATTCTGGGCCATTAAACAAATCTCCACCAACTTCAAATAATTAAAATCATACAAAGTACGCACTGAAATATTAAGAAAACTAATCTCGATATCAGTAACAAAAAAGTTGAAAATTTTTACATACTTGGACATTCAGCAGCAAATTTATATATAGCTCATCTGTTAAAGAAAGTCAAAGGGGAAATAGAAAGCATTTTGTTGGAATTGAAGTAAAAACATGACATAAACATTGGTGGGAAGCAGGGAGTGAAGAGAAGTTTAGAGCACAAAGTATCGGTACCACAGAAGAGAGGACTCAAACCAAGGGTCTAAACTTCTACTCGGCAAACTTTTAAAAGAGCAAATGAAACCAAAGCAAGCCGAAAGGGGGAAGTGATAAAGAGGATAAAAATTAATGAAATTGTAGCAAGAAATACAATGGAGAGAATCGGTAAAGCCAACAGCTGTGTTTTTAAAGGACAGAGAAAGAAAACGGAGAGTGGGGGAGGGGAGAGGGTGAGAGGACATCACTGAAAATATCAGTCATGTAAAACTCATACAGAATAGACAATTTTCTTTAAAACCACTAACTAGCAAAGTTCACACATGAAGAAACACATTACCTAAGTAACTATAAGTCTCTTAAATAAATTGAATCTGTAGTTAAAATTCCACACAAGGAAAACACCAAGACCAGATGGATATGTTGGCAGATTATATTAAAAAAAAAAAAAAAAAAAACTTAAGAAAGAGATAATATGAAGAATACACAAAATCTTCCAAAAACTAGAGGGAACAGTTTCCAATTCATTTTATGAGCCCAGCATTGCTATGATACCAAAACCAGATGAAGAAATTATAATGAATGGAAAACTACAGACAATATTCCTTATGAGCATACCGACAAAAATCTTCAATGAGAGCCAGGCATAACGGTGCACAGCCTCTAATGCCTGAACTCTGGGAGGAGAGGCA
Source organism: Dinomys branickii (assembly GCA_004027595.1). Taxonomy (NCBI): domain Eukaryota; kingdom Metazoa; phylum Chordata; class Mammalia; order Rodentia; family Dinomyidae; genus Dinomys; species Dinomys branickii. Next base: position 7,335 of record PVLD010034501.1, on the reverse strand, counting down.
GTGGAATCAGAAATTAAAGTCCTGCCTGGGCAACAGAGTGAGGCCCTGTCTCAAAATAAAAACGGGAAGGGGCTGGACATGGAGCTCAGTGTGAAGAGGCTGAGTTCAATCCCCAGCGTTGAGGAGAAAAAAGATCTTCAAAGGAGTTTTGGCAAATGAAATCTATCTGTCTGTCTGTCTGTCTACCTATCAAGTATCATCTATGTACCATCTGTCTGTCATCACCTATCTATCTGTTTACCTTTCTGAGAATACAGAATTTTGCCAGTTAATCTTGTCCATGTGACCGCATTAAGAGAGCCCTAGAGAGGGGGCTGCAATATGAGGGTGCTGACTCCATCAGGGGGTTAGAACATTGAGGAGTTTGTAGCTGAGTGGGCTCCTAGCAGGTGGGTGTACTTGTAGTAAGTAGGTCATGGCGTAGGGCATGAACATGGGGACTGTATCTGCACCTACTCCTTTCTGGATCTTTCCGGTACGTTCTGCTTTCTGACTGCCGGGGCCTTTCCTCCAGCACACCTCTCTACCATGCTATATATAACTTGGGGCCAGACAGCCACAGACTAAAACCTGACACTTGAAACTTTGAGCCAAAATGAACCATTCTGCCTTTAAATGGCAGATGTGAGGAGGCATTTTTGTCCCAGAAACAAGAAAGCTGATGAATAGAATCTTCAAATGGGATTTAAACTGGGAAAATGCAGTTGTTTCCTCATTAGCAAATTAATCCATGTAATTCACTGTGAACAGACTTACAAAACTATTGCATGATTATCTTAGTAGATGTATTCAATAAAACTTAACATCCATTAATGCTATAACAGCCACATAAAAATTAAAGGGAACTTCTTCAGTGCGACACTGTGTACTGTGCCTAATATGGGCCTACATTTACTCTTCAGGTCATGAAAAAGTTGAGGATGTCTCTTTCCACACTTGTGTTTAACATCACACAGGAATTTGTAGCTAATGCAATAAAGAATAAAAAAGAGGAAAATAAAGGCATGCAAATGAAATCAGAAAAGATAAAAATATTTATATTAGTAGTGAACATAACAAATCAAAGATTTTACAGAACTCTATAGGAATTAAGTGACTTTACCAATGCCACATACAAGGCAAATATTTAAAAAATCAATTTTATCTTGATATGTTTATAACTTAATTACATTTTAATAGTAAAAATGTTTAAGCTGTTTATACTATAACAAAAAGTATAAAATTCTTACATATAATTTAACAAAATATAACCAACATCTGTAAATTTTCTGAAAATTACAAAATTTGATGGCGGAACTAGAGAAAGACGTACATATGTGGAGAGATATACTATGTTCTTATGATAGATAACTCAGTACTGGCAAGATACCAGTTCTTCCCAAATTAATATATACATGTGCATGCAAGATTAACCAAAATCTGACACATATTTCTTGTAAAAATCGGCAATTTTCTAAAATGTACATGGAAAAATGAAGATATCAGAATAGCCCCCAAAACTTACAAATGATAAAGATTAGAATCCTCACACTGATTTCAAGACTTTCTATAAGGCAGTGATAATTAAAGAAGCATGGTATTAACATAAAATAGATTTATAAATCAACAGAATGAAAGTGTCCAGAATTTTACCAACACAAGTATGGTCAATTTTTGCCAAAGATGCAAAGGAAATTTAAACATAAAAAGATTGTTTTCCAACAGATGTGCTGAAAAAATGTATATACATTAAAAAAAAACACCTTAATACAAAAAAATAACAAAGTAGACTATGGTCTTTCTATAAAACCTTAAACTATAAAATACCTTAAAAAAACCAGTAAAATATTTGTTTCCTTGGATTATATAATGACTTATTAGAAACCAAAAGCAAATTTCATTTAAAAAAAGAAACTAGAATTTATCAAAATATAAACTTCCGCTATTTGAAATACACTATTATACAAATAAAAGTATAATCAGTTGACCTGGATAAAATAGTCTTCAATGATTTCTCAGAGTGATGTCTGCAACAAGGCAGATTAACCCTCATCCTATCCTCACCTGCCCATAGAAACAGTAATTTGGCAATCAAGTATCCGTGAAACAAGTGCTTTCGTAGGAGCTATGGGACTCTGATCAGCATCTCGTGGAGATGATCCGCCACACCTATGGAGACCAAGGAAAGCCACCTTGAGAGGGCAGTCCTGCCCCTGAGAGGACTGTCCCACCCATCCAGAGAGCAGGAGCCAAACCCACCTAGACTACTGTTAACAGGTCCACTGAACATGGACCATGAACACAGCTCCCAGACCTATAAAACAGAACATAAAGAGCCAGGAAATAAATTCATGCATGTGTACAAGCTTCAGTTTTGAAAAGTCAGCTCTTAAGATTTCAGTTTTTGTTTTTAATAAAAAAGCATGTCATATAAAGTCATAACCTGAATATGTGTTTTAAAATCACTCAAAATGAAATACGAAAAAGTACTTTAAGAGTAGGCAGGATGTTTTATCTGACATTTCACCAAAGAGGATATATGACTGGTAAATAAACACATAGATGTCTAGCGTCATTTTTCGTTAGAAAAATGCCAGTTAAAACCACAATGTGATTATATGTCCCATGCACTTAATGGAGAAAAAAAAACCACTGATAGCACTGGCAAGAAGAGAAACAACTGAACTTCTCATGCATGGCTGGCAGGAATGCAGAATGATAGGCCCACTTTAGGAAACGTGTGGCAGTTTTTTAGGAGTTAACAGGTATTTACCATACAATCCCAAATCTTACTCCTTGACTTTTTCCTGAGAAAAATGCAAACTTACGTCTTTGCAAAAATGGAATATTTTTAGTAGCTTTATTCACAAACTCCAAGGACTGGTAATAACCCATGTCCTCCAGCTGGTGTGTTACATCCATACAATGGAATAATGTGTATAATTAAGTAAGAACCAAGAAAAAACTTTTGCTACTCATATCAAAAATGAATTTCTACTGCTCTGTGGCAAGGACTAGAACCCAGATGCAAAGGTCTTAAACTAGTATCTGATTCCGTTTTGCTGCCATTCTACAAAACAGCAAAAGGAACTAAGGATGCATTAGTGAGTGCCGGGTACCAAGGGGAAGAATAAGGTGTTAAATAAACAGAAGCACAAAGAATGCATGGGAATGTTGCTTTGTTGCTACAGTGTACATGCATTTTCCAAAACGCACAATTATATACTAAAAGGAATGAGCCTCATATATAAATTATACCTCCATAACACTAACCCAGAAACACAGGAATAAGCTAAAGGCCTCCGAATGTATTTCAGGTAGAGTGTATCAATATTAACAAACATGATCTGAGAGCTAGAGCCTAGAGCTAACCTCACACAGGTTGGCTTCAAAGTCACAAGCACGATCCAGTTTGAAGATGAAGGTGATAATGATAGCCCTAAAGCGTACAGCCTCCACATTCCCCACCTCCAAAAACAGTTGTGACCCTAAGATATTTTTGTCATCCCCAAGCTGTTGTCCCTCATCACCCAGATGGTTATTTCCGTGTAACTTTGTCCCTTGATTTTACCAATTTTTCAGCCAACTCTGATCTTTTTTACCCCCGATATTCTCTGGTACTCTCAGTGTATCACCAATAAAATGCGCAGGAACCTCAGAACCCTGTGGAAATGTTCCCTTGGCCTTCTAGTTACATCTGAAACCTCAATTCCCTTATGTACAATTTCCTTTACTTGAGGTATGGTAAAAGAATATGACTAATATATAAATTTTTCGATAAATTTCATTAAAAGACATATTGCCATTCACCCCCTCAGAACACTGCTCTTCAATTTTAACACTTATCCCATCATTCTTGGCAATGTGTCTTTCACTGCAATAAATTTTTTTTAATTTATGGTACTTTTCAACCACTCCTTGTAGCCTTCTTGTAGGACTTCTTTCTTTTCTCTTCAATTCCTGTGCTACCAAGCCCGCAGGTACAGAAGTTGTGTCCCTTTCTACTTAGCAATAATGCAACTTGAAAGCCGTACCTGGATCCCAGTACCCCTCCTTATTAATCATCAACAGAGACCCATCTGAATGCACTTCCCTTTCCCTCCCACCCAGTCCTGTTCCTCCAGAAGAGCTACGCATGCTTCTACCCAAGTCCAGCCCTCCACTGGTGAACCAGTTCCCCATCTAGTTCATGCACTGAAGGATGTCACTGCTGCACTTCGTGGCTATCATGGTTGGAACAAATGAACATTCCCCGATCCATCTGGACACAATCAGCTTTTAATTTCCTCTCTAAGGATTATGTGCTTTACGTATTCCCCATTTTTACAAAGGCTATCTTCCACCTGTAGCCTACACTTCTCTTGGGCCTGACGATCAGAAGCACTTTGAGCATTTCTTGATCAGGAATGCATTACATCTGTGGATATCTACCTTTCTGGTTATACTGGGGAATGACTCAGAGAGGACTATCTATACCTGCAAAGCCTAATCAGACTCTTCACTGAGTTCGTAACGGAGTCCTGTTCACGAAGCAGGCATTTCTGATTCTCTGAGGTAGGAGACCTTTCAAAGGCACCTTTCCTGCCTCCATAGCTCTCGGGTACTTTTATGCTCCTTTCTTCTGAGCCAGTGACCCTCATAGACTCATCTCTGCTCTTCCCTCTTGGCTGAGGCCCAAGCCAGTCAGTGTAACTCTGTGACAGCTCAGAAAACTAAGCTCATTCTTTTTGAAATAAATCGAGAAGCCTGTGGCACATGCAGAGAGATAAAAATTGAAAAAGGAAGCAGTTAACATTGGAAAAGGTCTTTATTGATCTGTTTCTCTCCCAAGAACTGCCTCGCTAGCTCTTTTGATACTCTGTTTTATGCATACTCACACAGCCTCGGCAGAAAGAGAAGGTCGTGCCCAAGAGTGCCCCCCTGCTAACTTCTTCTTCATTCAGGTACCACGGGCCTCAGTCGAAATCTCCTAATCCACCCAGGACAACAATGCTACGTGAACCAGCTGTCTTTGCATCAAAAGTGAAAGTCTATTCTTCCTCACATTCAACAGATGGGCTTTGATCTACTACAGATGGATCTAGAGAACAGAATTAAGATAACCCACTTACTGCCAAACTTCACAGTTGCTGAGAAAAACCAGTCCCCAGTTGTGAGACACCACTGGCTCCTTTAACAGCAGGCATGTAAACTCCTTTCCCTGCAAACCCATTCACCTTGGCTTATAAGCTACCTGAGCCTCATTTGTTTCTCAATTTTTCTGCCTAAGTGCTAGTTTTTAAACTTACCTTCATCTCTTTTTTCTTTACTGTTGTCATTTCCTTTAAATATTTTTCTCATGTGTGACAAGAGAATACTAAGGAAAAAAAAACTGCTAGCTAAAATTTATTGAGTATGTTGACAATTTTAAATATCAGAGATGTTTTTATTCCCAGGCTATAAATCAGGAATCTGAGGTGCTGGTAATTTAAGTAGTTAAAGGTCACACAGGAAAAAACTGCTGCTCAAATAAGAATTTGAGGCTCTTGTTGAAAGCTTTGCTACTTTCCATGATGCTTGTGTTTTTAAAAAATGGAATAACTCCACAGACATATTGATCCCAAGATTTCATAGAATTCATCAAACATATTGCCACAGTCCATATGCTCTAGCTTCTCCTCTCAGATAACAAGATAGCTTTGCTACTGATTACTTAGCATCCCCTAACCAAGGTATGGTTTCCCTTGACTTCAATACTTAAATGTTAGCCTGATCTTGTAGGGGAAATGTGGCAAAGGCAGGGAGCAAACACCTCTAAGGACACAGAAGACAGCCCCAGAGTAGTTTGGGAACTTAATTAAGATAGAAGTATTTCTATGTAGAAAGCATCTATAAAGATATCAAGAACTGTATGTAAAATTGTTTGTAAAAATTGTTAAATCTAGACAATCCCCTAAAGAGTTAAGTAGATTAGAATAACATTCTCATAATTTAAGGGACTCTCATTATTTCTCAGAGGAAAAAGATTCCATTTTTAAATTCTTTTGATTAATGGAAAAGTAGCAGATGGGTTGCTTTTCTCTATAAAACTAGACGATATAGTGTCCAGATTGGTAACTTCTTTGAAGCCTTTCTTGAGCAGCATGAGTCAGCTCTTAGTCTGTTTTCTTCAGATCTCAAATATTACGGTCTTCAAATCAAGTAACTAGCTATTTCTAGCATTGCTGATTCAAAGTAGAAACCAAACTAATGTGACTGAGGATCAAACGTGATGCATTCATCCTGATTCTGAAGTTTTAGTGTGGATGGTTAGAATGTGGTGGTCCTGGAGTTCAAGCTCAAATCAATACAGAGAGAATGCTCCTCGCATTAGACCAGGAGCTGCCTCTCTACGGCAAACTCCGCTTCCTTCTTTTCTTGTCTTTCAACGACCATAGGCAGTAGAACTCACACCAACTGAGCCAGAAGTTCTAAGAAACATGGTTTCAGAGCAGACCCCCAACTTACACAGTTTCCTTCCCTGAATCCAGCGATCTCTGTAAGAAGTATGTATTAAATAAGAGATCACTTATTGGATATATTTCAATCTACTTTCCAAATGGAACATATTTTCAAAAGATATTGTTCATTTCAAAGTTAGAGCCAAGTTGTACATCAACAGGGAGTCTTAATTTTTTAGAACATAGTGACTCAAACTACTTAATGTGTGGTTTATGAGTCAATATATCAAATTTGACTAATGCATTTTCCCTGAGCAGGGAAAAGAACATTTGGCATTTCAACTCCCAACTTAGGGGAGAAGATAGAAAGGACATGATTTCTATGCTTTCTCATCAACTAAGACAAATCAGAGCTGATGAATCAATTGTCTGGATTGCTTAATACCTCCTATATATGAAGGCATTGACGAGAGAGGTGAAAAATATATCCTTGAGGGGCTGGGGATATAGCTCAGTAGAATAAGCACCTGCCTACCAAGCGCAGGGTCCTGAGTTCGATCCCCAGTACCGCCAAAAAATATATATATATATCCTTGAGAAAGCAGCGACTGACGTTTCGCGCGTGTCGGGCAGGCCGCGCGGAGGGCCCCAAACGCCGGAAGCGGAGAGAAAGATTTGCTGGGTCCTAGCGCCCCGAGAATACAGACAGCTCGATCCTTCCCGCCTCCTGAGCCGGCGCAGCTCTCCGGCGACTCCCGACAGAGATCGGCTCTCTGGCGGCGGAGACGCCCAGCGGTCTCACCTTTCGTGCGCATCGGGCGGGCTGCGCAGAAAGCCCCAAAGGATAGACTGGCACCTTGGAACCTTCATGCCTGCAGGGACTCCAATAACTGGTGAGATATCGGCGCTCGCGACCAGATCACCGAGTGGGGGAGGA
>PVLD010034500.1:0-12617 GCA_004027595.1 Dinomys branickii | reverse complement strand
CATTGTTTTCAGCTCGTTTTTTATCTGAGAAATCATTGCGGGTATGTGGGTTATTTCTGCTTTGAGCTCTTTCATGGCCTGTTGGAATTGTTTCATTTCGGATGCAATCGTTTCATAACTTGAAGTTATGAGGCTTCCTGGTTCCCCTGTATCTTCACATTCAAAACTTGTTCTGGGTGGGGTTGAGTTTTGAGACTGCATTTTGTTCCTCTGTTTTCCCATTTTTGGGTATCAGATTCAAACTGTGGAGCTATAAATTCCACAGACAGTTCAGCAGGAAAAGGTCTGCTGCAGAGGCTGCTCCAATGGTTACTTCTCTTTGGGAGAATGTCCCTTAAGCTGTCTGCTGAGATTTCTGCTTCTACTCTCTACCCCAAGACCTGGCCAGGGCGAATAAACAGCTCGCCACCCCAGGATTCTTGCAGATAGGCCACTCAGGTGTTCCTCCCTGGGTGGAGCTCCTTCCCCCCTCACAAAACCCGTTGGGGCGCCTGAGTAGGTCTTCCCACCCAGGAGATCCCACAGTCATTGAAGCTGCTTTGGTGTCTCTCGCTGGGCTGAGCTTCTTCCCGATTCAGGAAAAACTGGTTAGAGCTTGCACTTAACTCACCCTGTGATCGTGCAGACAGGAGTGCCGTTCAGATGTTTTTCCCTGGATGGAGATTTTCCCCGACTTAGAAATCCCGCCAGCCGGTCGCTGTTGCTCCAGTTCGCGTAGCGCTGGCTGCGGGGGTGGGGTTCTGAGCGGGATCCCGGAGCGCTGCCCGGTTTGGCGCAGTTTGTCCCAGTAGCGCGTTCTCTGTCGGGTTCAGGAGCTGAAGCCATTCTTCCCTCCGCACTCGCTCTCTCGGCTGGTCATCTTCTTCCCGGAAGTCCTCATTTCTGTCTTCATATTGCTATATTTCATTGTTTGGGTGGTAATCCTCTGGGAGGTTCTCTCTCTGCTGCCTACCCGGTCGCCATCTTCCCGGAAGTACAATTGGGGTTTTAATAAAACATCTTGGCCTATACCATTGTCTTCAAGAGGTTAACCTATTCTATCTTCCAGCAGATTTAATGTTTCTGTCTTAATACTAAGATCTTTGATCCATTTTTAAATTAGTTTAGTACATGATGAAAGATATGGGTCCAATTTTACTCTTTGGTATGTGCTGAGCAGTTTTTCCAGCACCTTTTATTAAAGAGTCTATCTTAGCCTCTTTATTTTATTTTATTTTTTTTTGCAGTACCGGGAATCGAACTCAGGACCTTGCACTTGCCAACCAGGTGCTTATGCCACTGAGCTATATCCCCAGCCCATTTTAGCCTCTTTAATAAATGGTGCGGGAAAAATTGGTTTGCTACCTGCCAAAGACTGCAAATAGACCCAAGTCTATCACCATGCACCAAACTCAAGTCAAAATGGATCACAGATCTCAATATTAAAACAGAAACACTAAATCCATTGGAAGAGAAAGTAGGTAAAAACCTTGAAGACATAGGGGTAAGGCAGACAGTTCATGAACAAAAACCAAACCACATGGGAAATACTTCTAAGAATCAAAAAACGGGATCTCATCCTACTGAAAAGTTTCTGCACATCTAAAGAAATCGCCAGCAGAATACAAAGAAAACCCACAAACTGGGAAAAAAATTTTAGCTGACTGTCCCTCGACAAAGGTCTTCTATCTAGAACATATAAAGAATTTAAAAACATCATCCCCCTCCATATTCAGAGACCCAATCCAAAAATGGGCAGCTGAGATGAACACACACTTCTCAGATAAAGAAATACAAATGGCAAATAAATACATGAGAAAATGTTCAACATCATTAGTCATTCGAGAAATGCAAATTAAAACAACATTGATATTTCATCTCACCCCTGTAAGAATAGCTAGTATTAAGAAATCAACCACTAACAAATGCTGGAGAGGCTGTGGAGAAATAGGAACTCTTCTCCACTGCTGTTGGGAATGCAGACTGGTGAAACCACTGTGGAAATAGTTTGGAGATTCCTCAGCAAACAGGTCTGGAGGTCCCACTGAACCCAGCCATTCCCCTTCTGTGTATTTTCCCAGAAGATCTGATATCATTATATCACAGCAATATATGTGCACCCATGTTTATAGCAGCACAATTTGTAATTGCTTAATTGTGGAAGCAACCCAAATGTCCATCCACTGAGGAATGGATAAAAACTCTGTGGTACCTCTATAGAATGGAATATTACTCAGCTATAAATAAAGATAAACTCGAGACTTTTACAGGTAAATGGTCACAACTAGAGACCATACTCACAAGTGAAATAAACAAGACCTCCCTGGGCAAGCAACATATTGTCTCACTAGTGTAAGAACCCGAAAGAGTGAATAAAAATTAGGTTGTAGGACAGATATTGTGAAATGAAAGGAACATGCTCAAAAGTAAACAGCAACTGGGGTGAGTGAAAACAGAAAGGAAAAAAAGGGAAATTATGTATGTGTGTACAAACAGGATAGCTAATGTAATCGAACTACTGACTTCTATAACTTTATTGAAAGAAACAGTTAATGATTAATTATTTCATCAATCTTGCATGTCTCTATTTGTTTTCCTGAGAAACCACTTTGAAAATATCAATACATAATACAACCATTGATAATTTCCTACCACTTTGTCTGTAACTTTGTATTGCTTGTATTCTTATGCTATTTTGTAAATGGATGTCTGTCTGTTAATGTTTTCCTTCTTTTATTTTTAAATAATTTTTTAAAAGAGGCTATCTTTCTTCCAGTGTATGTGTTTGGCCCCTTTGTCAAATACAAGGTGACTGAGTGTGTCTGGAGTTCTTTCTGCATATATTCTGTTCCTATGATCTTTGGGCCTTTTTTTTTTTTGCCAGTACCATGCTGTTTTTATCACAGTAGCTGTATAGTATAATTTCAAATCAGGATTGTGATGCCCCCTACCTTGCTTTTGTTGCCCAGAATTGCCTTTGCTATTCCAAGTCTCTTCTGGTTCCAAATGAATTTTAGGATTGTTTTCTCTATTTCTGTGAGATATTTTGTTGGAATTTTGATCAGAATCACATTAAATCTGTATAACAGTTTTGGAAGTATGTCCATTTTCACACCATTGTTTCTTCCTGCTCAAGACTAAGGGATATCTTTTCATTTTCTGATATCCGCTTCAATCTCCTTTTTCAGAGTACTGTAGTTTTGAATGTAGAATTCATGCTGTATTAGATTTCTTTTGGACACTATTATGAAAGGTGTTATTTCCCTAATTTGTCTCTCAGTGAGCTTTTTATTCATGCACAGGAAGGCTATTGATTTGTGAGCATTGACTTTCTATCCAGCTATTGTACTGAATTTGCTTATTAATTCTAGCAGTCTTTTACCGAATTTTTTGGTGTCATCTATGTAGAATATTTTGTCACCCACAAATAATAAAAATTTCACTTCTTCCTTTGCTATCATTATTCCTTTTATTTCTTTCTCTTGTCTAAATACTCTGGCTAAAGCTTTTAGGACTATGTTGAATAAGAGTGGAGAAAATGGGCCTCCTTGTCTTGTTTCTGATTTTAGAGTGAAAGCTTTCAGGTTTTGCCCATTTGACATAATGTTCGCTGTTCATTTGTCACAGATGGTTTTTACCAGATTAAAATAAAGAGCATCTATTCTAATTTTCTGTAGGGTTTTTCTTATGAATGTGTGCTGGACTTGGTCAAAAGATTTTTCCGCATCTATTGAGATGATCATATGATTTTTGTTCTTGGCTCTGTTAGTATGGTGTATTACATTTATTGACTAAACTATCCCTGCATCCCTGGGATGAATTCTACTTGCTCATGGTATATAATCTTGATGACTTGCTGTATTGTGTTTGCCCGTATCTTACTGAGGACTTTTGCCTCTGTGTTCACTAGGGAGATGGGCCAGTAGTTCTCTCTTAGTTGTGTCCTTCTTTGGTTTTGGTATCAGGGTAATGTTTGCTTCCAGGAATGAATTTGGGAGTACTGCTTCTGTTTGCATTTCATTAAAGAGTTTGAGAAGTAGTGGTGCTAGGTCTTCTCTAAATTTCCTGTAGAATTCAGCAGTGACTCCTTCAGGACCTAGGCTTTTCTTTGTGGGTAGGTTTTTAATTACATTTTTTATTTTGTTGATTGATATTGGTTTATTTAGGATTTTTATATCTTCCTGATTCAGTTTTGGTAATTCATATGTACCTAGGAATCTTTCCATTTCTTTTACATTTTCAATCTTATTAGAATACAAGTTCTCAATGTAGATATAGATGATCTTCTAGATTTTGGTTGCAGTGTCTGTTGTGGTTTCACTGCTTTCATTCATAATTGTGCAGATTTGACTGTTTTCTTCCCTTTTTTGATAAGGGTGGCTAAGGACCTGTTGACTTTATTCTAATCTTTCAAAGAACCAGTTGTTCAATTCATAGATTCTTGATATTGTTTCCTTAGTGTGCAGTGTATTAATTTCTACTTTGATCTTTATAACTTCCTCCCTCATATGAGCTGTAGGCTTTGTCTGCTTATCGCTTTCTAGAAGCTTGAGGTTCACCATTAAGTTGTTAATATGCTCCTTTTTCCTGTGATGGGTTTTTACTGTTATAAATTTCCCTCTTAGGATTGCTTTCACTGTGTCCCATAAGTTCTGGTATGTTGCATTATCATTTTTATTTAATTGTAGAAGTTGTCTAATTTCTTCTTTAATTTCATCTGTGTCTATGGGTTGTCCAGGAGGCTGTTATTTAATTTGCATGTTTTAATGAAGTTCTTGTGGTTTCTTTTGCCATTGAGTTCCAATTTTATTGTACTATGGTCTGATAATATGCATGGGATAATTTCAATTCCTTTGCATTTACTTAAGCATGTTCTATGAGCTAGTATGTGGTCTGCTTTGGAGAATGTCCCTTGTGCAGCCAAGAAGAATGCATGCTCTGGTGTTATAGGGCAGAACACTCTTTAGATATCTACTAAGTTCATTTGTTCAAAAGTCTGGCTTAGTTCTATGTCATTGTTTATTTTTTGGTCTAGTTGACCTGCTGTTTTTCTCTTTTGCTCCTTCCCCTAATATCCACTCTTACTCATTATTTGCCCTCTAAGCGTGTGTGAGTGGGAGTGTGTACGTGTGTTTCTCTTCCTCTTGCCCTTTCCTTCCACTATAGTTTATAGAGGGTCAGGGAACCCTCCCTTTCCCTTTTTATTCCTCCTACTTTTGTCCATGTCTTTTCATTTGCCTTCTTTTTCCTGTTTCTCAACTTTCCTCTATTTTTCTTATTCCTTCTCCTCATCTGTGTCCCTTTAACTTTTTCCCTACTATTTATATTAGCTATGGAATCTTTTCTCATACCCATTTCTCACTACTGATATTATACTTAATTTCCTCTGTTATCCCAATCTACATATATAATATACCTTTACCACCATGAGGATCCTTTGTCCCCCATATCCTCCTTTTCATACCACATAGCAGAAGACTTTTTTTTGTCTTTTTGAGATAGGGTCTCACTATGAAGTTCAGGCTGGCCTTGAACTCACTCTGTAGCCCAGATTGGCCTTGAACTCATAGCAATCCTACTGCCTCAGCCTCCCTAGTACTGGGATTACAGATGTGTACCGCGATGCCTGGCCTCAGAAGACATTTTATTTTAGTTTAATTTTTTATTTTTTTGATACTGGGAATCAAACTCACAACCTCATGCTTACCAGGCAGGTGCTGTGCCACTGAGCTGTATCCCTGGACCCTCAGAAGACATTTTAAAAACACATTTTTTCTTTTCTTTCCCCCTCTCTGGTATTGCCCAATTTCCAACCCCCTGGGGTTCAGATAATCTATAAAATTGTAGTTGAGTGCTTTTATTTTTACCATAAGAAGAGACATAGCTATTGCATTTAGTGCATATTACCTGTGGGTCACTACTTGGGCTATTATGATGCTTACACTATAACTGTGGATTTATTGTCTATGGTATGTTATAAATTTGCTTGACAGATACTGCTGTAACCAAGTAGCTTCTTACTACTGTATCTGATTTGATTGCATAGGAACACATCTGACTCAGTGGATAGTTTTGTGCCAGTGAATCTGTCTTTAGATTCCACCTGCACAACCAAGGAGAGATACAGCAAGAGTTCCTAACCCAAGAACTCAGACTGGATCAGACTACAAGAATGCCTGCCACCTGGCTGAAGGAAGCCCTGAGTGTGAGTTGGCTTCAGTACTGCAGGGGAAGCTTCAGGAGTCACTGGGGTGTGTGTACTCAGACTCTGGCAAAGGAGCTACATGAGAATCGTATACACTCTCTCACTGGGATAGTTAATCTGTGTGCCCAGTGGATATCTTATAGGTTTGAGTTTTATTTGTTTCTTGATTTAATTACTATTGTGGTATTATGCTTTGTTTTTGTGTTTATTGGGGTTTTATTTCTGTCTATTTTTTCTTCCATTGGCTCTGGTTTAATAGGGGAGTCTAGATTCTTTCCCTCATCTCAGCGCCCTGTCTAGCTCTTCACCATTACTGCTACCATATTTCTTTATTCTTTTTCTGAATAAATAAACTTCTCCTCCTAAATTTTTCATTTTCCATGCTTTGCTCCCCACAGAAACTCCTTTCTTCTCTAGTATTAACCCTCAATACTCCCAGTCCTAAGCCTATGGCTCTTTCATAACTTACCTCGCCTACTTTCCTCTGTACCAGCAGATTCAACTGCATAGTTCCCCTCAATCACAAAGTAAATCTCCTTCTTCCCATATCACACTTGACTACAAAAGTATCCTCTGAAAACTCAATACTAACCCTTCAACTCAACTAAAAGTACTCTAATAGAATCAGACCCCACAGCAAAATTTTTCTTCATTTATAACTGCCCCCTACAAATTTTCCACTCCGTGTCTTACACTCATCATTCAATCACCCTCTGTTCTCTTTCCTCCATTTCATCTACCTCACTGTGAACAATAATATATAATAAATGGCCATAGTCTGCAGAGAGGGTAGAGAAAGGAGGGAAGTGTAATTGCAAGGTCTGCCATATAGCAGTGTGGCAGGATCGAATCTGTTGATGCTATTATAACCAGAAGTAATTCTTTCTGCAAAACATAGCAGCAGTGTCCAAATCATTCAAGTAAATAACTGAAGGAGTAAGTACGTGCACTGGATATACATAGCTAAAAAGTATTCACAAGGAGGAAACATCATACTAAAAATCTCAATATAAGCCACAAATTGTCCTCACTTCTGTAGTCCACAAACTGCAGTCACCCCTTTTTAAAAGGGGAAAAGGGGGACTCATATATTTATATATTAATATATATTTGTATATATCAAACACAGATACACATACAAGCATGAGGAAGCAAGGCAACAGAAAATCCCTGAGTTCATAGAAATCCTCCAAGGCAGAGGAAGGAGTCAAAATTTAGAAAAAAAAAAAATACCAGGTAGCAGAAATTCCTGAAAAGTTCTTAGAATGGATGAAGAAAATAGATGAGTTCAAAGAGGAAATGAACCAAAAATTCATAGCAATTTCACTCAATATATGTACAGTGAATTTGGGGTAATAGGTAAAAAATTGGATGAGCTAACCAAAACTGCAAAATTTGAAGAACAGATTCAACATGGATATGGAATCCTCAAACAGATATTAGACAAAAATACCAGAAATAAAAAAAGACAGTATAGGATTCATATATTGCAGAGATGACCAGTGTGAAGGCAGTGTCTGACACTGAGGACAAAATAGTGAATTATGATAAAGAGCTCAAAGAAGACAAAAAGAAAATAAGAGAACAAAAGAAGACCATCCAGTAGCTACTACATGACAGTAAGAAAACTAATCTAAGTCTAATCAGAGCTGAAGAAAAATGAGAAGATAGCACAGATAGATTCACGAACATGCTTATAGAAATCATGGAAGAAATTTTCCCAAATATAAGAAAAGACGTTAAAATACAATTAAGTGATGTTTACAGAATACCAGACAAGTATGACATCAAAGGAAGCTTACTAAGGCATAGCCTCATGAAATTACTGGATATCTACCAAAAAACCCAGAATTTTAAAAGCGGCCAGAGAAAAGCAATAAATCACATATAAAAGAAAACTAATTAGAATCACAGCAGACTTCTTAACACAAACCCTAAACACTAGGAGAGCTTGAAATCAAGTATTGTATGCCCTAAGAGCAACCCAGATTAACTTATTCAGCAAAACTGTCCTTCAAAGTAGGTGGATAAATGTGGTATTACCATGAAAAAGACCAGCTTGTAGTTAAGTATATGTAGGTATATGTATATGGCATCAAAGACCTAAACATTAAAATAGAAACATTAAACCTAATAGAAGATTAAATGTGTAAAACACTTGAAGACATAGGTCTAGGAGAGTATTTTCTACACAGAACTTCAGTCACACGAAAGATAGCAGAAAGGGTCAACAAATGGGATTGTATCAGGCTTAAAAGCTTCTGTACAGCAAAAGAATCAGTATAGTGAAGACACAACCTACAGAATGGGAAAATTTCTGCCAAGTACTCCCAAGACAGGGGACTAGTATCTAGAATATACAAAGAATTCAACAAAATCAAACTACCCAAAAGACCCAGTCAAAAAATGGGAACGAGAAATGAAGAGACACTTCAAAGAGGAAGAAATACAAATGGTCAAGAGATATTTGAAAAGATGTCCAACATGTCTGGCTGTTAGAGAAATGCAAATTAAAACAACACACTAAGATTTCATCTTACTCCAGAGAAAATGGCAATCATTAAGAAATCAAGCAATAACAAATGCTGGCATGACTGTGGTGAAAAAAGAACCCTCCTTTATTGTTGGTGGGAATATAAACTAGTATACTATTACGGAAACTTCAGAAAGAACTGAAATCAGAAATTCCATATGACCCAGCTGTCACACTGCTAGCTATCTTCCATAAGATATTAAGTCATCATGCTACAATGATACATACATATCAGTATTTATAGGAGCACAATTCTTAATAGCTAAATCCTGGAAGCAGCCCCATATACCCATCAATAGATGATTAGATAAAGAAAATGTGGTATCTATATATAATGGAATACTACTTACCTACAAAGAATAACAAATTTGAGACATTTATAGGAAAGCAGATACACTTGTTACATATAATGTCAAGAAAAAGAAACACACACAAGCTTAAATACCATATGGTATCTCTCATTTGAGTGAGGCAACATATAAACAAAATGATATAGAATGGTAAAAGAGGATGGATCTTTTGTAATAAGGATGTTGCCCAAGGGAACTAGGGTGAAGGGTGAGGAGGAGGGGAAGGGCAAATAAGAATAGAAATATGCCATGTACAGGAATCTAATAACCATAATTAATGTAAACATTACAGGCCACAAGAAAGCCTAAGGCAAATAATATCAACAACAGTGAAAAATGGGATAGATGAACCGGGTGAGGAGGGAAAGAAAGGGAAGACGTGGGGAAGGGGATTAAAAAAAGAAAAATGCTGTAATGTGCACATGTAACCATTCTTTAAGATGAATAGAAATTACATGAAGTGCAATCATGTACCAATAAAATTTTTAAAAATTAAAGGTTTCTTCCCTTCATTCCCCATTAATGTTTCTCATTAGCCAAAGTCCATTAGAAAGAACATCTTAATAATGTCATTTACAAAAGAAGAACATGCAGTGAGTCTGGAGCAAATAGACAATAGCTAGCACATCGTTTGTTATCGTTGGGTGCTCACCCTGTGTTGCTTTCTACTTGCTTCTAATAGACCAGATGTGGAACTCCGTCCTTTTACCCAGACTAACACACTGGAACTTAACATGTTGCCATCAGCAAACTCATCTTATCTTCTTCCTCAAACACTCCATCAACTCCTGCTGTAGTTACAATCGAGATGGTCTCTTAACAGACCACTTTTCCTGTAGGAGCATTTGTTTTCATATCACACATATCAGGAATATGAGGAAGGTATCCTTTTTTGGTCTCCACTTTTCCTGATAAGTTATTACTTCCAGTTTGTGTAAAAATTCTGCTAATTAGGCTCATGCCCTTAACAATATCACCCCACCCCCTTTTCCCTGCTGTAATCTACCCACATCCCAGTCATAGCTCCACCTCAGTCATGCTGTTCTTCCACTTCCATGACCCCATCCTTGAAGACTATTAAATATGCCTCATTCTAATTTGGGCTGTCTTTGGCAACATATCACAGAAAACTCCAAAAGAAATGACTTAAACAATAAGTAATGTGTTTACTCATTGTGTGTTTTGTAATTGTGTAAATAATGTATATTTTCTCATTCATAACAAGAACTGTAGTGACAGGAAAGATTCTAGGCTGCTTAATTTAGTGGCTTTATAATGTTCTGTAGGACCCAGGATATGCCCAACTTTTTCTCACCATTCTAGCCATGGCACCACCCTCAGTATGTTGGCTGTGTTACTGTCATGGTTGATTACCCTCATGGTTGCAAGGCGCATATGTAAACTATACCTGTGCATTCTCTTACTGCAGGCAAGGAATAAAAGAAGTCAAAATTATAATGAGAAGTTGTTAATAGGCATGAAATAAAAGTGGAGGGACTGAATTTTCTGATCTTAAATGCACAAAAATACCTGGCCAAGAAAATGGGAAATCTCCCTCTCCATAATAAATATGCTGGTTATCAGGAGTAAATTCGTAGTCTAGGGTATCATATTCTTTGGAAAGTGTCTGGAGGCAGCTGTTCATATTTGTCTCCATGTTTCTTTCTGTGTGTGCATCTGTAGTTGTCCAGCTGCCCTTCTGTCTGACACATTATTTCTGTAGATATGCCATTGACTTCTATCAGGTTGTAGTTGAGTTTTGCTGGCAAGGGAGCTATTCTGTCTTATTAACATGCCACTACACATTTTTGTTATTCATCTTACATTACTTCAACAGTTTAATTCTCAAAGGCAATCTTAGCTCTTTCATTTCTAAGTTAGATATGTACACTTTGCTTGAGTGGGAGACAGTAGAATACAGCCTGATTCTAGAATAGTCCTGCTCAGCCACTTAACATTTCTGGGCCGCAGAATTGTCATCTGTAATGAGAATATTATAAAGATATCTACCTTGGAAAGTTTTTGTGAGGAATACATAAAATAATTTGGACATTTCTACTATGGAGCTTAACAGATGGAGCACACTTGTTATGGCTTATATGCAGACGTCCCTCAAAGCCTCATGTGATCATAGGTAGGGCTTATGGGAGCAACTGGATCATGGGTGTGTGATACTGGATTAATCCACTCATGGGTTTAGCAAAGTTTGGGGTGTGCATGATAGACCTACTATGGAGGGGCGATCCACTCCAGGTGTGGGTGACACCAACCAGTGGGTTTGTGGCCTGGATGGAATGGAAAGGGAAAGAACATGGAAGTTTTGCTGCTTCCTGCCTGCCATGCCATGGGCTGTTGCTCCTCTGCAATACCCCTCTGCCACACTGCCCTGCTGTGGAACTAGATGACTATGGACTGAAACCTCTACAAACTGTGAATATGATAAACCTTTTCTTCTTTAACTTGTGGGTGTCATGTATTTTGTCCTAGCAGTGAGAAAGTAACTAAGACAAATTTTGGTGCTGACAGTGGGGTCATTGCTGTGACCCTACTTGGTCATGTGGTTCAGAACCTTTGAAACTGGCTTGTGAGAAGCATTTGGAAAGGTTTAGAGATGCTAGTTGAAGAAGCAACACTAGAATTAAGCTGAACTTGATGGGAGATTCTGGTCAGAACTCAGAAGAGCAGAATGCTGGTAGAAATGCAGCTAGTAAAGACTAAATTTAGGAGATTTCAGCTGGGAGGAAAAACTGCATTGGCAGTTGGACTCCAGGCCATGTATGTTGTACTTTGGCAGAAAGTTTGCCTGCGTTTCACTCATGCCCAAAGACATTGTGGGAGACTAAGATAAAGGACAGTGCGCTGATTAATCTGGCAGAAGAAATTTGAAAGGAGTCTAATGTTGAGGTGGCGGCATGGATAGTTGGGGGGTTTTAGTCAGCACTACCTTGAGAGTCAAGAGTAAATGGCCCAGTAGAATGATTTTAAAACTTTTGAGTTTGGCCAGAAAGGAAGATTTGGGAAAGTTGTGGCCTGCAAAGACAGTGCAGAAGACAACTTGGTTGCTGAAAAGATGAGCATTAAAACGCCAAGTACTTCAGAATAGGACAACAGAAACTATGGCCTGAGGGTATCACAAGAATCAGCAAGACTCTAAACTTTGCAGCCTCAAAATTCCAAAGGTGAAAGATTTGTGTTGAGATGAGATCTCCAGGGTTCTATGTTGCAGAATAGTGACAGCCTGAGGAATTTGTTCCTTGGGTTTTGTGTGTGTGTGTGTGTGTGTGTGTGTGTGTGTGTGTGGTACTGGGGATCAAATTCAGGACCTTGCACTTGCCAGGCAAGCATTTATTCCACTGAGCTATATCCCCAGCCCCCGTTCCCTGGGATTTAATTCACAGTGCTCAGCAATCCAGGCACTAGACCCCTACAACAAAGAGAGAAAAAAGCCTGGTTACCACTCGAGTTGGTGGCAGACCATGGCATCATCCATATGATGCTGGTGTTAGGTGCATGCAGAATACAAGAGTTGTGCGTTGTTATAGCTTATACC
>PVLD010034499.1:0-12623 GCA_004027595.1 Dinomys branickii | reverse complement strand
TGATTCCTAAGTATTTCAATTTCTTGGTTGCTATTGTAAAAGGTATGTTTTCCTCAATTTCTCTCTCAGTCTGTTTGTTGTTCGTGTACAGGAATGCTATTGATTTTTGGGTGTTGACTTTGTATCCGGCTACGCTGCTGAATTTGTCAATTAATTCCAGGAGTTTTCTTGTGGAGTTTTTGGGGTCCTCCATGTATAAGGGTAAACTTTCAATGGCTCAGAGGTCTCTGGTGGTTTGTTGTGGCAGCTGTGCAGTGACTCCAGCTTGAGGTGATAGGGCACAGAGCACAGGAGATGTGGTAGACAAAGAAGCCCCAGCTGTGTTCAGCAGAGGAGAAATGGCATCAGTACAGGTAGGGCACAGAGGACCCCTGAGATTCCGTCGGGAGCTAGGGTCCACAGGGAGTAACAGCTGGTACCTGGGTCAGAGCCCATTCTGAAGGGAGACACAAGCTGGTGCCCTACTGTCCTGTCACCTGTGATTGCAGCCTACCTGACTCTGAGCTCACAGAGGCAGGAAAGGCCTGACTATGGCAAACACCATCTCAATCACCCACGCTGGCTGAATGGAGGGTGGGCACTGTTTAGTTTAACTTCAATTACCCAGCACCTCCTAAAAGGCCCCTCATGGGGATGTCAGGTAGCAAGTTACACCTCCTAAATAGCACCTTCCTGAATCCAGGGTCTGCAGTCCTCTTTAAATGAGAAGCAACTTTCTTCATAACCCAAAATCAGATGGCCCCAGCATTCCTACATTGGAGACTTGTTTTTAATATAAATTTATAGCTGTCAAGGTTTTGACCTCAAATGCTTTTCCTGCAGTGGTCGTGCTCAGATTCCAGATCAGCATCCCTGCGTGAGACCAGATACTCCACAGGCCAGTTGCCCACTAGGGTGGGGACCATCCACTGTGGGCCAAGAGCTTGCTTCCTGATAAGGCAACAGCCTCGCTCTGGAGTACTTTCTACCCCTTATTTTTCCTTTCACTTTACTGAAAAGCAAAAAAAAAAGGAGTGAACTCGGGCTTTCTTTTTTACCCCTCTAGATGGTACCAGAAGCATCTTCTGACCCAGGACCTCAAATGGCTTCTCAGCTTATGTCAGTTTTTGTTCCCGACTTCTCCCAAAGAACTGGATTACCCCCAATTTTTCATGAGATGAATCCAATGGGGGCAATGCAGCCAACTGCCATGCACTGAATGTCTGTGTCCCACCCCCCAAATTCCTACTTTAAAATCCTAACCCCAGGGCAATGGCACCAGTAGGCAGGCCCTGGGCTCTGTGACAAGGGATTGGTGCACTTATAAAAAAGGTCCCGAAAAGTTCCCTCACCTGCTCTACCAGGTAAGGCCACAGCGAGGGAGGGGCACTGTTTATGAGCCAGACAGAGAATCTGGTGACACCCCAATCTTGGACTCTAGCCTCCAAAAATGTGAGAAATGACTGTCTTTGGTATTTTTTGGTTTTTTTAAGACAGGGTTTCACTATGTAGTCCATGCTGGGCTCAAACTCATTGCAATTCTCCTACCTCATCCTCCTGAGTGCTGACTGCAGGCGTGCACCACCACGACCAGCATGACTTCTGTTTCTAAGCCACCAGTCTGGTGTTATCTGATCTAATAGCTCACATGGATTAAGGTAAACTTGATGCATATGCATTACACAATATTATGGCTTACTAATAATAAGCCATAATGGCTTTAGGATGTCCGCCCAAAGCCTTATACACTTGTAGGTGGGGCTTTGGGGAGGTGGCTGGATTCATGTGTGTGATGGTGGGTTAAGGTGAGTGATACTGGGATTAAGGGCGTGTGGTAACTAAACTGGTCCAGCACACTTCAGGGTTTGGCTAATTGAATTCTCACACCGGGTGTGGGTGGAACCCATGACTAGGCTTGTAACCTGGATGGACTACAGAAGCACAGAAAGAAGGCAGGCTCGCTCTTCGCTGCTTCCTGCCTGCCCTGCCATGGACTATTTCTCCTCTGCTATGGCCCCCTATAATGCTGCCCTGCCTTGGAGCCAGGCAGCTCTGGGCTGAAACTTCCATAAACTTTAAGCTGAAACAAAACTTTTCTCCTTTAACTTGAGGATGTCGGGTGTTTTGTTCCAGCAACAAGAAAGTAACCAAGATACAGGCAAGGTGGGCATATGGACTCCCATGGTCCCGAAGTTTAAGGCTAAAGGTAAGAGCAGTGGAAATCCACGAAGAGTGCTGTACACACTTCCTTCTCTCTGCCCAACGCACCTGACCCTCTTGAGAATCACTGATGCAGTGAGCTCCACTGTGGGCTCCAACTGCAAAGCCACAGAACCAAAGAAGGGATCCCACAGCCACAACTCAGAGATGCAGCTATTATGATAAAGTGTAATGTCTACCTTTCCCCCACCTGCCCACAAACCCCACCCATCAGCTGTCTGAGGAGTAGGGCTGGTGGGTCTCGTTGCTGCCACATCCTTAGGGTCCAGCCCTGCAGCAGTGGGAGTCTAGATGCTGGGTGAATGAACAGATGACCAGAGGGCTGGTAGCAGCTGGCCAACACTGCAGGATACTATAAACGGACACTAGTGCCCAGGTGACACAGACCTGCGAAAGAAGTTCACATGACCTTCATGCAGAACAATATTATGTCGGTCTGAGATGAGCTTTTTCCTTTGTACTTTTTAGGTGACAGTAAGTTAAGAAGCAATCGGCTGGCTGCCCAGTGCCTCTCATTCATCATGTGGACATCATCACCATCACAGCCTAGAGCGCTGGTGCAGGACTTGGGAGCTGGACACCACACGTGCCTACCGGAGGCTCTGAGCATTACGTCCAACAGGCTGCAAGTACTGACACTCTGATGCACAGTGCCCACCTTCCCCTGGGAAGGAGATGCTCAGTTATCCTAAAGTGTCAGGCAGCCAGTCATGTCCTGTCCCCAGCCTGATGACTGCACCTTATGTAACCAGCAAGCAAGCCTCAGTTTACTTGTCTGAGAACGCAAAGCCAGGAGTCACATCTTCAATCCTGCCATGCACTGTCCACATCCCTGCTTGCGTGTCCTGACTCTTGAGGTCGTGCTGGACCACTCACCAGTCCAGCAGCCACTGTGGGCCCCAGTGAGCATGTCACCACAAATGCAACTCCCGTGGCCCAGAGTCAGAAATGTTCAAATAGGGCATCTCACTGGCAGGGCTCCCCAGGGGCCCAGAGAGGAGGAGAAGCCCTCAGCGGCTATCCGTGCACATGCAGCCGGGGCAGCACCAGCAGCAGCCCTGGCTGCACACAACCCGACTCGGGGACCGTCTGTGACATGCACAGCCCGGCCGGCCTTCCTTGCGCCCTGCCTGCTCCTTGCCTGGTCTCAGCAGCCCCCAGCCCTGTTAGTTTTTACTCCTCTGCCTCTCCAGTTACACAATCAGCTCTGGTTACTTTCCCACCTGTTGCTGCGGGGTGTCCTTCTCCTTCCCGCTGCCCCGGCCCCTCGGCCTATCTCCCCACCATTCACTGTGGGCTTTTCCCGCCAGGCAACCCTGCATTATCTAGGTCCTCGCGAGTGCCCCTGGTCGCTTCTTCTCTCCTAGGTTCCCACAGCTCTCTGATAGTTATAATCAGTAACCAAAAAAAAAAAAGAGATTGGGGCCACCTTACAACCTGGTCACAAATTTTCCTCCTCGAGTGAAAAAAAAAGTTCTCAGAATGAGTCAAGAAAGAGAGACAACCACAGGGTCCTCTGTAATAAGCATCCTCCGAGATGGCTGTGGTTGGTGCCGCCGCACTTCTGGGCAGAGCCCACCACGGCCTCCTGCGTTACAGCCTCTGAAACGTGCTCCCCTGTCGTCACCACAACTGCTGCTATCAGCACCGCTGCTGCTTGCACCGAGATCGCTGCTTCCATTCTTCGCATGGTCCTCGCATTAGAGGACGTGGGCAGTGAGAAGCAGGGTCCTTTCCCTGCACTCTGGAGAGCCTGCTTCCTGACCCATCTCTTCCAGGCCTCCAGCAGACCGACCTCAAATCCTCCCATCAGTTACATGTCATGGAAAATTGCTCTTCTCTGTCCCACTACAAAAACAAATAAAAGGATAAAAATACACTGGGGTCAGAAGCCAAGTAGCAATAGGTCCTCAAGACTCAGGGGACCCTGTTCCTCTCTGAGTACCCAGCATCAGCTCCCTGACATCTCCCATCCTTGCAGGAGCAGGAGGCCCAGCCCAATGTTGTGTAAGGGTGGTCACTGCACCTTCTGGTACCCAGGACTGGCCACTGCCCCTGCAGAGCACCTTGAGGTCTCTGGCCTAGGACAGCTCCATCACTGAGGGACCCTGGAGAACCCCCACTGATCTTTCTAGCCCCAGTAACTGCAACTGCAGCCTTCTGCCCAAGCCGGTTATAGGGCAGGAAAGACACAATGGAACCTCACAGACTCCGGGCACCAATTCAGCCACTCGGACCTGGACAAAACTATGCCCCAACCCCATTTCCCTGTGAGAAAGGACTAGAAATGCAGCAGGGTGAGAAAGCCAGCTGAGGCTCAGCCAGGGACACTGGGAGAAGTGCAACCGTGAAGCCCAAAATAAGGATGAGGCAGCCTGAGCTGCATGGTGCTGACATGATGCCAACACAACAATGCCAGCCACTACACGTGTTCAAAGCACCCAGGAGGCCCAGGGACCCATGCCCAGTGGCCACCACGCATCCAGGAGGCCAAGGACGCTCACTCAAGGTGTTTCTAGGGCTATGTTCGCAGATCTGGGCAAGTTTTCTGCCTAGCATACTTTCCAGGAAGCAGTATTTGCATGCAATACACACCCAGGTATTATCTGTCCTTCAAAAAGAAAAGTCCAAAATACCAATAAATCCTCACAGAATGCGGCCTCTGTGGTGTGTGCGCCTAGGCCCTGGCCTTACCCTGTGCTCCAGGCCTGCAGTTTCTCATGCGTAGAGGGAATGCCAGTGGGACCCGAATCTGCCTGCCCCACTGAAGGGGCCGTCCAAGCCGGCCCCGGCCCCGCTGGGTGGCGGGAGAAGCAAGGCTAAGAGAGGACAGGGGCAGCGGGTATCAGCCTGGTACCGGAGCGGCCCTCCTCCTACCCTGGCCCAGCGGCTCAGCTCCTGGGCGAGGGCACCCAGGGAGGACAGAAAGGGCCGTGTGACAGACGCTGCATCCCTCGCCAGACTGCACACACAAGAAAACCGTGCCCTGCTCTCGTACAGAACCTACAGGTCCACCAGCTCCATGTCCTGCATGGTTTCCAGGGGGCCCAGGTCCAAGCAGGAAGAGGGTTCTGGACTCAAGAGTGCCCCTGTCTTGGTTACTTTTTTCTTGTTACTGAGACAAAATACTCAACAGCCAAAATGAAGGAAGGAAAGGTTTCTTTAGCCTACAGTTTTTGGAGGTTTCAGTCCATACTTGGCTGGTTCTGAGGCACAGTGGCACATGGCAGAGGGCAACAGTTCATGGCGGTGGTATATAGCAAAGTATCAAGCGCAAGAAGGGAGGAATGGTGGCCAGCTGCCTCTTTCTCTCCCTTACATATACAAACCTCACACCCATAATCCCAGCACTGGATCATGGATCAATCATAAACTCTAAAAGCCACCCTATAACTGCATGAGGGTTTGGGGGGACATGCGAACACAAACCACAACATTCCACCCCTGGTCCCCTAAAAGTTCATACACATCCCTTTATACAAACAGCATTTAGCCCATCCACCAGAGTTGCCAAGGTCCTAACAGTTACAGCATTGCTAAAATGTCCAAGTCCCAAGTCTCCTCTAAGATGTAAGGCAAACTCTTAGCTGTGAGCCCGTGTACAAATGAAAAGTTAAACACTTCCAACATTCAAGGGCACGAAATACACATTACCATTACAAAAGGTACAAAGAGGGGGATACAGAGCATTGGGACCAAAGCAAGTCCGAAACACAGCAGGGCTAACATTATGTCCTGTAGTTCCAAATCCAGCATCTGAAGCAATCTGTGGCACATTGTGCACTCCAGAGGGCTTGTATGATTCCACCCCTATGGCACTTCCGGTGGTTACAGCTCCTAGGGCTTCTCTCTTGGGCCCACTTTGCTCCATCCCTGCAGCCTTCCTCAGAGGATTCATGGTCCTGGCTTTTCTAAACTTCTGAGGTCTCCAGTGCACATTTTGCTTCACACTCACAGCTTCACACACTGCCCACTCAGGGGCACACTGCCTGGCCTCCCAGGCCTTCTGAAATCTGGGTGGAAGCCTCTTTACCCTCAGAACTCTTGCATTCTCCATGCACCTAAAGCCAGGGCCACGTGGATGATGCCAACGTCTGCTGCCACCTGGAGCAGCAGCCAAACTTTCCTCTCTCTTGGCCATAGGGGTCGAGTGCCTGGGTTGCTGCGCACTTTGAATCCAATTTTGAGGAACAAATTCTGTATGCTGCTGCTTTTCTGGAATCTGGTGTGGCCGGCGCCGCCATTCTGGAACATAGCACTCTGTGGCTTCCTTCTGAAGGCAAGGTCTTTCCCCTTTGCGTTTTTGAGGCTGCAAAGGATGGAGACTTGCTGCCTCTTGTGATGCTCTCAAACCATCTTTTCCACTCTCTTGTTCCTCTTCAGCAACCAGGATCTCCTCAATTCCACCTTTGCAATCCACAGCTTTACTGGAGCTTCCTTTCTGGCCAAACTCACATTTTAAATCATCCTGCTAGGTTCTTTGCTCTTGATTCTCAATATAAATCTGGCTAAAAGCCACCAACAATAGCCGTGCCACTGCCCCAACATTTGACTGCCTTGAAATTTCTTTTGCCAGATTAACCAGTCCACTGCCACCCTTAATCTCAGTTTTAGGCAGTCTTTGGACAGGAGCAAAATGCAGACAAACTTTCTGCCAAGCCATAACACACATCATCTGGAGTCCAACAACCAAGGCAGTCCTTCTTCCCAGCAGAAACCTTCCAAATCCCATCTTTACTGGCAGTATTTCTATCAACCTTCTGGGCTTCTTAGTTCTGACCAGAATCTCCCAGACAGAATAGCTGAAGGCATTCCAGCTCTAGTCTTTCAGGCAACATCTCCAAACCTTTCCAAACTCTTCCCACAAGCCATTTCCAAAGGCTCTTGAATCACATAGTCAGGTAGAGTCACAGCAACAACCCCACTCCTGGTACCAAATTCTGTCTTGGTTACATTTTCTTGTTGCTGAGACAAAATACCCAACAGCCAAAATGAAGGAAGGAAAGGTTTATTTAGCTTACAGTTCTTGGAGGTTTCAGTCCATATTCGGCTGGTTCTGAGGCACAGTGGCACATGGCAGAGGGCAACAGTTCATGGTGGTGGTACACAGCAAAAACAGCAAGAGCAAAAAGGACGAATGGCAGCCAGCAGCCTCTTTGTCTCCCTTACATACACAAACTATCAGCCATAGGGCGGATATAGCTCTCACACCCATAATCCCAGCATTGGATCATGGATCAGTCATAAACTCTAAAAGCCACCCTATAACTGTATGAGGATTTGGGGGGACATGCAGATACAAACCACAACAGCACCCCTGCCACCTATGAAGCCGGGAAACCTCCCCCGAAGTCTGATCCTGTTCTGTGTGCACGCATTGCTCTCCCCTGCCAGGCTGCAGAGGACAGAACATATGCAGAACGGAACCCTAAACAAGCGCAGTGTGAGACAAGTGGCTCCTGCTGTAACATCCCTGGGCACCCATAGCTACTTTTGATACCCAGGACTGGTGTTAGATTCAGCTGCGAATTGCAGGACTCATGGTGATGGCAAACTTAGGAAAGAGGCTCCTTCAAGAGTGAGAGCCAGACCTTCACAACAGCAGCAGAGATGGTGAGGCGCAGGCAGGTCCAGGCTCTGAATCCCTCGGTGCTGTGTCCAAGGCCACCCTGGCCACCACCCTCCCTCCAAATCCGTACCGGGAAGAGGGTGAACTGATCGCAATCACTCTGCACAAGCAGATCCTGCTCATCTTACATACAATGAAAGGGCAGCCGCCTCTCCTGCCTCCTATCTCAGACTCACCAAGGGCTTAAAGACAGACTTGGCTGGGCAGCTGCACGCACATCTGGACAGTCATGCCAGGGTGATAAATGGCAAGTGAGCCTCCAGCCAGCACAGAAGCCCCACACCATACCCAAAAGGAGGCCGGGAACCTGGGAACCCAGCCCCGGAGGTGCCAGATGTGTGTCCATGTCCACAGGACACCTCTCTGCACACACAAACCTATCTGCTTATTCTGTTGTTTTCAGGACAAATGTGTGCTTCTTAAAGCCCAGGAAAGCCTCCAGAGTAGAAAGAAGAACACCCTGGTTCCACAAGGCATCACGTCAAGTCTGCAGACAGCGTTCAACAACTACGGTTCTGTTAACCCCTAACCTGGATCTGTGGGGGGGGGGGGGGCGGCGGGGGTTGCACCCTGTGTTATCATGGAAACATGGCAAGTGGGGTATCCAGGCTTCCTCTCTGCACTTCAGATCTGCGTCTGAGATCTGTACCTCGAATTCTGCAGTCTTTGACTAATTGCTGGCTGAGAAGAAATGTTAGACAACAAACGTGTGCTGACCAGCTACAACTGCAAAGTCCTCGTGGCTCTCCCCACGTCTGATGAAGAGGAAGTCTGAGAGGGTAAGAACTTGGTCAGTGCACTCGCATTTGTGAAATGCTGCGCTCTCAAGTTTCCCTTTGGGCTGCCTTGAAGGTTTGGTGAGTTCACCTGTTCCGCACCCACAGACTCGCTCCTCCGGGAGGCCAGGCAGGAATAAACAGTGCCCTGATGCGGATGACAGGCGCCAGGTTGAACAACGGGCCAAAGCGGAGAGCCGTCAGCCGCACGACAGACTCTAGGGTTGAACCAAATGCTGCGAAATAAAGCTTTGAGGCAGGCTAGCTGGGCAGACGTGGGACAGCTCAGACCCCCTGAACTTGGTCTTCTCACCTGTACAGTGGGGCCGGTAACAATACCGATGTCAGTACCAATCGCCGGTAACCAAGCGCAGGGCACGGCCCCTGTCGCCTGTCGTTACTATTCACCTGCCACAGCCAACAGGAACGTGCACCCTAAAACCAAAGAAGTGAGGGCAGGGATGGCCATGTTCCTTTCACACCTATCAGCAGTGGTAAGTGTGATAAACCTGAGCTAAAAAGATTTTTAAGAGTCTATTCCCAAGGACGGATTCTGGGAATTGCCTCCATTGTAAAGGTACTCGTTCAATTTATCTTTTAAAAATGAGCACATTGACTGAACCGCCTGGCTACGGACCTTGTGACGACACCCACCTGCTATGCAATGGCTCCTGCATCTCTATTCTTAGGGTCAGGGAGCTTTAATAGTTTTCCGGACGCAACAGCAGAGCCAGCCTGAGAATCAGCACCGAACCACGGCTTATCAAATGGGTAGCTGGAGTGGGCTCTGCTGGGGGGTACCCGTGTGGGGCTGCACCTCCACCTGTCATTCAGAGGCACAAATGGAACTCCACGTACTGGCAACTGCCACACCAGAAGCAAGCTGCCAAGGATTCCAGGACGCAGAGTCCCCAGGAAGCACTTTGCGGCCACAACATCCACAGACTGGGCTCTACAGGAAGAAGAGTGCCCCTCTCCCACGGAGAACACAGCTCACCAGGAAGAGCAAAGCTACTGGCTACTGCTGCAAGCAGCACTGGAGGATGGAAAGGGAAAGGGACAGAGGAGGGCTGGGCAGCAGGTGCCAAAACACTACAGCCAGGACGCAGAGTGAGTCCTGGGATGCTGCCGCCCAGCAGGATGAACGTGCTTTACAACAGCTTGTCCTTGTCTCAGCATAGCTAGAAGAGGGGCTTGGAATTCTAACACACAGGAATGAACGCTCAAGGTGTTAAAGGTTAATTACCCAGACCTAATCATTACATATCATGTACATGCATCAAATTAGCAGTGTACCCCAGAAATCTTTAGTTATCAGTTGAAAGTTTAAAAGAATGAGCTGGGCATGGTAACACGCGCCTGTCTCAGCACTAGAGAGACTGAGGCAGGAGGACTGCCATGGGCTACATAGTGAGCTCAGGACCAGCTTCAACTACACAGCAAGATTCTGTCTCAAAAAACAGAACAAAAATTTAAAAATATCTGAAAGTTTCACACCTTCAGCATCTAACGCATCTCCTTGCATACAAAGGAGAGTATCAGACAAAAACGCCCTTTGTCAACGTGTCATAGTTTTTAAGGATTCCTCTGACTTTTAAACCTCCCCAGCACCTGAACTGTGTAACCGTCTACCCTCTATGAGGTCATGTAGCTCGTGCACGCACACACACACACACACACACACACACACACACGGTGCACCCCAAAGCACCCCGCTTGGATCTCTGGGGATCAGGATTGAATGAGAAATAAAAACCCTAAGTTACATGTCAGATCCTGGTAAGTGTTAAAGAAAGCAGAGAAGGAAACCCCAGGGGTGGAGGTGGATGGAAGACGCCCAGGACGGCTTACCGCGGGACCCACAGTGAGGCTGAGACCCAGGAGTGACCGCTGAAGAGGAGGGCATCTGGCGGGACGAGGGCAGAGCAAAGACCCTGTCACTCCTGAGTCCCCCCCCGCCCAGCATGGAAACCAGGGCACCAGGTCCTTGCTGGACAGCTCACACGGACAGGCAGGACCATCTCCCGAGGCACAGTGAGGACCTGGCCTTGCTCTGCACTCTGAGAGCCGCCCTGGGCACAGGGGACTCCGGTGTCAGGAGCCACCCTGGAGTCTCCTCTGGGAATGGGTCTTGGGGAGCGGTCGGGAGGGCAGCTCCCAGAGCAGCGCAGGAGTCCAGGAGAGATGCAACTGCCCTCAAGGTGGAGCTGTCGCAGCCCCGGCCCTGTGTGACTGTCAAAGGCACAGCCTTACGGGACGTCCCTGTGTGGCTCCAGGGGACCACCATCCTTCCAGGAGGTGACAGCAGACGCCTCTGCTTCCTCCCTGTGCAGCAGAAAAGCCAGGGGAGGACAGGAAGAGCCAGAGACTGTCTGCTGGCTAGGAAGAGAGGCCTCGCTGGAAAGATCACCTCGGTCTTGGACTTCCTGTTCTCCCCAGCCAGGACGGAGCCCAGTGAGATTCTGCTGGGAGTCGGCGATGTTCCCCTAGGGAGGGAAGCAAAGACAGGCCAGGGCGTTGCTGCGAAAGAGTCCCAGTGATCTCTGCTGCATGGCTTTCTAGATTTCAGACCATGGACTCAAGCCTGCACTCAGTGAAGAGCTGAGGGACCACCTGGACAGGGAGGGAGAGCGGCTCTAGGAGGCTATGTGTCCGCCCTCCCCAGAGTGATGTGCATGGGTGGCCTGCAGGCTGTTCTCTGATAATGAGCACCATTCCTGAAAGGTTCCAGAGATGCACATGCAATGAAGGGAGACACATGGCTGTGCAGTTTTCCAAAGCAGAGAGGCCACTTTGTTCAGACTCAGCTTTGGTGGAGGCTTTTCCTGAATTTATCTTTGGAGTCATGGCATCAACACTAAAGTCCCTCTCTCTACCACAAGTCATGCCCTCTACAGCTGACTAGTGAGGTCTGGCAAACGCTGGCTTCTGGGCCAGTGACAGCTCACCCCAACAGTGCACACGTTCTGGCCCTTCCCTGAATGGGGCACCAGGGCAATGGCACAGACCACTGCCCAAGCTGCAACTCCTCCTGGGCACAACAGGGACAGAAAGGAGGAACACGGTATGGAAAGGAGTCTGCACAGGCCTCTGGGCACACCCAGAAGGATCAGCTGCGGTCCACAGGTGGCCTCCATAAGAGCCAGGGAATTCTGTGACAGCTTCAGGGCCACGCAAAGTGAAACATGGCACTTTAGGAAGATCTGCACCAGCATCCAAGAGATGTGAGTGAAAGCACCTTCACCTGCTGCAGGAAGACAGCAAGCTCCAGTGCGCACCCCACCACTCAGGAAACCTTAAGGGGAGACAGCTGCCTCTCACTCAGCTCAGGCTAATGCTCAGGAAGCTGAGCTCATCCGCGGGCCTGAAAACGCAAATCAGTGAAGGGATGACTTTCTGATGCTTCTGAAGTAGCGCGTAGCGCCAGCCCTGGACAAACAGCAGGCGATTGCATCTCTGCTGGTGGCTGAGACATAACCAAGTGAGCCCTGCCCCCCGGGATGAGGCTTACGGAGGAAAGATGCACTCTGTGAGGTCGCTGCGGGGCCACTGAGGTGTCTCCCGCCTGCCCGCCAGTCTGAAGCATCATCACAGTGGCACAGCTCCCTGTGCCCTGATGGAGGCAAATGACCTCCTCCTGCCATCCCCTCAGGTCTGAAAAATGTGACCCCATCCCAAGCATCACCACTGGGCACCTCCCTGAGGTCATCTGCCAAGGGCTTTGCTTGCGTGGTTCTTCCTGTTCAGATGCAAGCTGTGCAACCCCCAAACCCAAGCTCCCAGCAACGTCAGCTCTTCCATGCAGGGCCTCATTTCTGGGCGATGTCCAGAAAGTGAGCCCGGATCCCCGGGAATCAACCCGATCCAGAGGTGGTCAGCGGCTAGGGCGTGACAACCTTCTGGGGCTCAGTGACCTGTTACCTGTTTCCACTTTTATTAAAATCTTTAAAAATTAATTACCCTTAGGAATAAAAAGCCTTGGCCCTGAGCCCAGCAGAGGCGGCATCTCTGTCACCTTC
>PVLD010034498.1:0-12617 GCA_004027595.1 Dinomys branickii | reverse complement strand
CCTCTGCATTTTTAAAAACTTTTTTAAAAAAAGTTTTTGATTTTGTTTTTAATCCTGAAAAGTAGACAGTAAAACAGCTCCTGGAAGAATTTACAACCAACTGCAGGAGGGTCTGGGAAGCTGAGGGAGCAGGGCTGGGAGGACTGAACAGGAAAAGGTCTTCCCTTCAGTCACTGTGGCCTCACCATGTGACGAAGGCGGCCAAGGTATATATAAACTGGGAATATATTTGTAACCCCTAGGACAAAGCCCTAATACTAATAATATATAAAGAGTAATACTTATAAAGCAATAAAGACCAATAACCCAAATATAAAAATATATGGAAAGGCAGTAAAAAATATAAATTGTTCCTAGACATCTGAAAAGATTCTCAATCCCACTCATTAAAAAAAGAGCAAAACAAAATTCTATGTTTCCACCTATAAAATTAGTCACCAGCATATGAGGAATGAAGTTCTCTCATCCAACTCCATGAATTTAGGGGTCAATTTGTATCCATCTTTAAAGCGCACAATCTCTTTGACTCAGTGGTCCTACTTTCAAGGACTTACACAGCAGACATAGCAGTGCGTGTACAAAGTGATGCGTATCCAAGCACCCCAATGCCACACTGCTTACAATAATAAAAGCCACAACCTACACTAGTAGGCAGCTAGTATATTCATAAGATGGAATAAATATTGAGCAATCTTTAAAAGAATAGGACTACTGCTAAGTAACAAGTATTCTATAATATTATATAGCATATACTATATATTATCTATAATTAACTTTGATGTTAATAAGGATGAATATAATCTGATGTACACAAATTTTTCTGTATACACGTGTATGTGTGCGTGCATGCATACTTTATGTCCAGAGATTACTGCTGAAAGGAAACCTAGGGAACTGAGAACATGTGTGGAATGAGAAGGAGGCACTGGATATCAGGGGTAATTCTACTGCTGCATTTCACTGTGTCATTTTCTATACTTTTTGAATTTCCAACTATGTGTGCTATACTAGCTCCTGAAAAAAGAATGAAGTATTTAACGATATAGAAAGACAGAGATAGGTGGGCAAGAACTAAAAGGAAATACAGTACCCCTGATGAGCAAGCAGGCACCTGGAGGAGATTAATTCACTGTCAAGGATATCATTCATATGCAATTTGAAAGAATCATATTAGAATATTAACTGTGGTTTTACCTGCAGGATAGGAGTGGAGGGAACTCAATGTTGAGGGAAGCTGAGACAGTGAAATGGGTCTGTAATTCGTATTTTCTAGAGGTTTGCCCTAGTGAGCACATACTGCTGTTGTAATTAGAAAAGCAACACTTGAAAATAACCATGCATAGATCAACAAACTTGAGATTTAAATACAGACTTTTTTAAAGGCCGGGGTTATCTACTTTTTAGATTTAGAAAAAGTTTTTAGGGGGCACTATGCATTAAATCCAGGGCCCCATGCATGCTCTCCCCCTGAGCTACATCTCCACTGCTCGGTGAAACCTCTTGGTCTCCGTTCTGTATCACAAGGACAGCGAGGCTTTCACTCAGCCAAGGCCAGCAGATGCACGTCAAAGCCTGGCCTTCTCTTCAGGAAGTATGTATCATTCAGGAACAGACTCTCACTCTTCACAGCTCTAAGACAATATAAGCGTCCTTTTCCATGGAAGCTAAGCAATCAGCTCTCTGCTATATAGAGACATTCCTCTTTCATAAGCTGTCCATTCCAAGGAAAGTGAAACACTCCAAGTAACTTGATTTCTTGGGGTCAGGCATCACATGTTATAGAATCTCATGAGCTATGTCACGGGTGGATTATGTTACAGAAAAATCCCACTGATGAGTTTCTCAAGGTCCGATCAGCCAAGAAAGAACCAATCTGGAGGCTGATTTTATCAGTTACTCTAAATAATATATATATTTTTTGCTCCATTCAATTTCAATGCACAGGTAAATCAATCTAGTAATCCTGTCACCCACCTAGAAGACACATACCTAATGGGGTTCATGGAATTAGAGACAATATTTTGTTTTAATAAAATATTTCAAAGCTTTCAGCAAAGTTTCAAAAATAGTGTTTTGGGGCTTGCTACAGCTAGTCTTCCGCAAGGAAAAATGTCATCTATGCCTCTACCGTGCACAGTGAATGCAGGGTTTGTGACAGATGGTAATTTTGCACTTAGGTAATCCAAATCCAGAACTCCAGAGCCAATTCTGCTTGGGGTCCCTGCCTTCCTGCCCCCCAATTCCTATCTTGGGGCAGGCAGGGCCTTCAGGTCTGAGGTCAGCAAGGGGACTTCAGACTGGTGCTGAGTCCAGGGAACAAATCAAGCCTCTCCAAGACAGTCACCTACCAAGCTCCTCCTTCAGCAAAGGCAAGCAATGTTAAACGGCAGACCCTCGCTTACCGCTTACCGAAGACAACATCACAGTTTGGGAGAAGAAAAAGAGGCGCGAGAGGTGCTTTTTAAGTGAAACACTAGTGTGTTCTGAGAACAAAAGGACCTACCTTTCCCAATAGGGAAAATGGCTCCCCTGCTGGGATCACTGGCCTACAGACTGCAAGGAAACTCTACCAGGTGCTACCCGGATTAGAATTCGATCTACCACCCCATCAGCATGGCACCACCATGAACTGCCACCCACTCTGAGCTCAGGTACAGACTTTCCTCAAGTTTCTTCAAAAGCACAAAGCACATATGAAGCCAGACTGCAGCAAACAGACCTCTGACAGACTCTGGCAGGACAAGGGAACTCCAGGAAAGTCCAGATGGCCATCTGAGAATGCTGCTCCACAGGGACTAAGTGGGGATTCTGGGTCAGCAATGGCACTGGGGGCATCAGCCTGGGGGACAAGGCATGCTGGGTAACAACAGACATGAAGGCTCAGGGTAGACCTTCCCAAATTTTCTGACTGATGCCACTGTCTACATGGATTCTGAGGCTGGTTCCCAGAGTGCACTGGGAGTTCAAACCTAAAAATAAGAGCCCTTGACCTTAAGAACCTGGCTCTGGTTCTAATTCCAACCCTGCCTCAGTCCTAGTGGGCTTTAGTGAAAGAGGAGGAAGGGCACCTAGGATTTCACCTGTCTCAACTGCAGCCCTGCTCTCGGGAGTGTGCCTTGGCTGGCTCTGCAGACCACACTCTGGGAAGTTCAGGCAGCCAACTCTGGGAGCAGCTGAGGGCCAGAGCTTGTTTCTGTCCACTGCTTTTGTGGCCCTGAAGGCCAGGAAGGAATCTCTGCAGGAGAAGGAAGGCATGGAATTTCACTGTCGCTCCAGAGGGGGGCACATGGTAAGCAGAGGCCAGGGGAGGAGCTGCAAAGGCATCCAGCTTTGAGCAGAGAAAAAGCTCCTTTTCTTCACCTGATGCCAGCCAAACATGACCTCGACCTTTTCTCATTTACGAGCCATCTCTCTGCCTGGCCTTGGAATCCCAGGAGCGGAGCACCGTGAGAACCAATAAATCACACTGACTCTGGAAACTGGATAAAGTCTGAGATCCAGCAACAAAGAAAGGGGTCAAAGTTTGCCTCTGTCTCATCCTGTTTACTTGGAGTGGCTTGATCTGTGGCCTCCTGCTGCTGACCATTTTGATGCCCTGGTCTTCAACCCTACAGTCTTCTTTGTGTGTATGTGTGGCAAGGTGATCCACTGGGAAGGACCCATGTCTAGAGAAAAGTAGTTCAAGCTTTTTGGACCTTCTGACATCACAAACTATAGATGCTTGTGGAAGAGATTTTTTGCTCTGAGACTCAGGTTCCTCATCTGTTCAATGGGCACAATTAATATAGTCCTGGGTTGGACTATGTCCTCCAAAATTCTTGTCCCCCTGGAACCTTAGAATGTGACCTTATTTGGAAAGAGGGTCTTTGTAGGTATAATGTATGAAGGTACGGTCCTACTCTGAGGACTGTTGTCTTTGTGGGAAGACAAAAAAGGAGAATGCCAGCTGGCAATCAAGGCAGAAACTGGAGTGAGTCATTTGTAAGTCACGGAGCACCAGAGATCATGAGTAACCAGCAGAAAAGCTAGGAGAAGAGCAGGAGGGACCAACACTGTCACCACTCCTTTCAGACTTCTGACCTTCTGAACTGTGAAAGAATAAATTGCTATTGTTTTAAGCCATTCAGCTTGCTTTCACTACAGCAGCCAAAGGAAATGAGCACACCTCTCCGATAAGGCTGTCAGGAGGTTTGCCTGAGAGGTGGCTGCAAAGGCAGCTTGACCCCACTGCCAGGACAGGCTGGGCCCTCAACTAGGTAGTTTATACCTGCTCTCTCCTCAGGTGGCCGGGGAACAGTAGGGTTTATTCAAGCATTGTCAGAAGTGGGTTGCCTTATGCTTTTTAAAATGTGTAGATCACAAAAGAAATGAGAAGGCATCCCTGCGGGGTAGGGACCTACTCTGGCAGCCAGGGCTGCAGACTTACCAACTGTGGCCCTGCACAAATACCATCATACGCTGAACCCTGTTTACACGGTGGCCCCAGTGCTGGTGATGGGTATGAACCTGGTCAAACTGGAGAAGGAACATGGGGCCCAGAGTTTTCAGAGGTGCTGGCTAAAGCTGATGGTCTAGAGCTTTACTGATCACTCAGCATAGGTCAGGCTTTAGACCAGGTGATTTTTTTTTTTTTTAGTTTTAAAAGGAAAAGAACAAAAACATTAACAAACAGACACACAGTAGCACAAGAACAGTACAAAAACTGAGTTACAGATAAGGTGGCAGGGGATCAACAATGGTTGTTGTATCACACATCGGTAACTTCAAAGTGCATGCTCAGGATAATACAAATAGACAAAAGATTGATTAAACAACTAATCACTGATTGTTCCTTACATCAAAGTGACATGAGACAATAGTGCAACCATGTCAGCCATCCTGCATATATATACATACATACATAGCTATCCCCCTCTTCCTCGTCTCCTTCCCTTCATCTTGATTGCTCTCTACCCTTGAGCGGTCTCCCTTCATACCTCCCGATCTATATTCTCATCTCCAGGTTCCTACACTAATGATACTATACGCTGTTTGCACATGCACATCTGATTTACCTCACTTATGAGTATGGTCTCCAATTGTGACCACTTGTCTATAAAAACCTCAAGTTTGTCTTTCTTTATAGCTGAATAATATTCCATTGTGTAAAACTGCCACAGTTTTTTATCCAGTCCTCTGTGGATGGACATTGGGATTGCTTCCATGATTTAGCTATTACAAATTGTGCTGCTATAAACATGGGTGCACATATATCACGGTGATATGATGTTTTCATATCTTCTGGGAAAATACCCAGAAGGGGAACAGCTGGGTTGGCTGGGACCTCTAGACCTAGTTTGCTGAGGAGTCTCCAAACCGATCTCCACAGTGGTTTCACCAGTCTGCATTCCCACCAGCAGTGCAGAAGAGTTCCTATTTCTCCACAGCCTCACCAGCATTTGTTATTGGATGATTTCTTGATGCTGGTCATTCTTACTGGGGTGAGATGAAATCTCAATGTTGTTTTCATTTGCATTTCTCGAATGACTAAAGATGTAGAACATTTTCTCATATATTTATTTGCCCTTTGTATTTCTTTATCTGAGAAGTGTGTATTCATCTCAGATGCCCATTTCTGGATTGTAGACCAGGTGATTGTTAAACCCTATCACATTTACTCTACAAGGAAGTCTACAAGGCCAGCACTCTCGTATGTCCATGTTACAGTTCAGAGAGGAGAGGTTCAGGGAGTTTTACTCACCCAAAGTCATCAGCAGAAGGTGGTGAAGCTGGATCAGAGGCAGCCTGGCTCCAGGTCTTAGCCACTAACTTGCCTCTTGCAGAAGAGAAAGCAGGCACTGAACTAGAGGTTTATTATCCAGCCAGGGCGATTAGCCAGTCCATCCCTTCCCTACATAAACAGTTAGTCCTTTACTGCTGAGGGCTCTGTATGCATAAACTCAATCAACCAGGGATGAGCCAAGCGTGTTGGGCAGGCCTGTAATCCCAGCACTGGGGAGGCTGAGGCAGGAGGATCATTGTGGGTTTGAGGCCAACCTGGGCTACAAAGTGAGCTCAAGACCAGCCTGAACTGCACAGCAAGACGCTGTCTCAAAAAAACCAAAAAAAAAAATCAACCAGGGATAGAGAATATGAGTAAAATTGTAGCTGTATGATACAGTAGAATAATTATATAGCATTTACATTATCTAGATATTATAAGTAATCTAGAGATGATTTAAAGTGATATGCAAATACTATGCCATTTTATACAAGGGACATGACTTCTATGTAAACGGTTTGATTTTGGTATCAAAGGCAGGGCTTGGAATCAGTCTCCTGGGGATATGGAGGGACAACTAATCTAAGTGTAATCTCCCTATATGCTTTGTGGCTTAGCTAGCGTGCCAGTTTCCTTACAGAAAACATACACGGTATAGATGACAACAGTGAGTAATATTAACCGAGCACCCACCACGCATAAGCATTTTACTATGCCCTTCACCTGCATTATCTCAGGAAACCCTCACAGCAGCTCTGTGACTCAGGGAGAAGCCCTAGTGTGCAGATGAAGACAGAGCTTAATTTGCTCAAAGACACAAAGCAAGTGTCAGAGTCAAGATCTAAGCCTGCCCAGCTCTCCACAGCCAACTGTAGAGAAGAACATGCGTGCCCCTCCCACAACACAGCCAGGGTTCACTGGCTCAGAAAATGCGCTTGGACCTCTTAGTTGCATCTCAGCGAAGACAAAAAGCTGCACTGCCTTCCCCCTACTTAAGATGCCTGGCGTTCTTGGTCTCCTCTAACACACCAGGTGAGTGACTTTTGTTCAGTGGAGTGGTTGGAGTTCTCCAGAGAATGTCTGATCCCTCCCGAGAATGTCTGTCTTGCACACAGGTTTCTGCACAACAGGGATTCCAGAGCAGTCAGAACATTCCTCCAGACATGAATGCCTCCCAAGCAAGCAGTGCAGAAGGTGGGGATCTAAGAAGAGGAAACAACCGAGGTGGAATAGAGGGTATGCCTCTATGTCTGAGGAACGCAACTGGCAAACTTCTCAAGCTGTGAGATGCTAGCCGACCACTGGGACCGAAAGGTAACTTGGTGTCAAAATGTCACCTTGATGTACAGACTTCCCAATGGTTCAATTTAGGATTTTTCAACATTTCAAAGTGATATACACTCAATAGAAAGCCCCTCCCTACCAGTCCCTAGTCGTTACCCTTTTATTCTGCTTCTGTGCATGTGACTATTCCACCTATGAGTGAGCCATTTGTCTTCCCGTGCCTGGCTTAACGGAATGTCATCCAGGTTCACCCCGACAAGATTTCTTTTTCAGGGTGTAATAGTATTCCACTGGATATCTACAACACCTTTGTTTCTTCCTTCCATTCTTTCTCTCCTTTCTTTCTTTCTTTCTTTCTTTCTTTCTTTCTTTCTTCCCTCCTTTCCTAGTGCTGGAAATTGAACACAGGGCCTCACTTGCACTCTCAGGCAAGCACTTTACCACTTTAATCTCAGTCCTGTACCATATTTCTTCCTCTATGTATCTATAGAAGGACACTGTGGTTGACCCCACATGCTAGCTATGGTGAATAATGCTATGTTGAACAATCAAGCTCTTTGACACACTGACTTCATTCCCTTCAGGCATATATCCAGAAACGGGGCTGCTGGATCACATGGTGGTTCCACTCTTTAAGCCTGGACTGTTTAAAAAGTAAAACCAAAAATCCTCTTAGATCTAAAAAATAGGCCTGTCACCCTTTGTAAAGCCCATTGCATCCTGTGGCCCCATGGTCCTGTCCTCACAGTCCTTGTGGCTCTTCCAAATCCATCTCAGCCCTTCATTAATGCCTCACACCTGGCCCTCAGTGAGGGGCCCTGAGGTAGTCCCCCGCCCCAGTGGAGGTAGCAGCTCCACCGCACCCTGAAGGCAGTTGTAGAGACTGTGACAGGGTCACTCTTGCTTTCACTGGAGCTCCCTGAGGGCAGGGTTTGCACTAGAGAGTTATCCATCTGTCACAACCGGTCCTGCTGCCCTCCTTTCTAGGGAATAGGAAATTACCAGAAGGCTTTTGTGTTCCTTAGAGGGCTTTAAGGACCTCCGCCTGAAAAGTGACCTCTAACCTTAGAATTTCTAAAGTTTCAACAACATGCTATTCTGCTGCCAAAATTGTTCCTTCAAATTACTGGGTTATTATTGTAATTACTAAATAGTGCTTAAAAGTTTTGGGTTTTGAGCCCTAGAAAAAATAAACTCCACACTAAATCCTCTAGCACTACAAACTCTGAAATCTGCCGGTGTTTTACTTGTCACAGGGAGGGAAAAACTGGTGGGCATAATTTTATACACTTTTTTAAAACTGTGGTATTATATCTAGCACAATATCCACCATTTTGACCAGTCTGGGTGCAAAGTGAAGTAGTATTAATTATATTCACAATTTTGTGCAACTGTGAGCACTTTTTTCAAACTTTTTTCATCACCCCAACAGAAACCCTGTACTCATTAAGCAATGTGGGTCATGATTTCTGAAATATTCTTTGAGGCTAATTAGGACACAAAATCTAGGTAAATGGATTATATCCCGTAGAAAACATAGGGGGGAATATAAGGTAATAAAATGATTACTGATTGCATTATTGTGCTGGAATACATGATACATGCCTGGCAATTAACACTCCTATGTCACCATTTTAACATATCTAAAAGGTTTTTATTAAGGTATTTAATTTGAAATCTCAAGAACATGCTATTTCTCTATGCTGCGCTTAAATCCACAATATTTCAGTTCACTGTCACAAAATAGATAGTTCTCCTTAAATTAAAAAAAAAGGTAATTTAATAGTACTATGACCACTGATTCTTGAAGGAAATAAATTGGTAACTTGTTCTCCATGGAAACCTTGGTCATCTTCACCCCAGCCTCAAATGACTTAAGATCCTATTTCTAAATTCACTTTTAAACAAACTAAATAACTAGAATACTTTTGCATCCTTGTAACCTTCTCCCTCTGTGGAGATTAAGTCTCTAAGTAAGAGCACAGATAACGTCAAGCAGTGGCTAACAACTCAGAGATAATCCCTTCTCTGAGAAGTCCCTTTTCAGCTTAAACTTCCACTGGGTTAACTGATGACTTATCTTCCATTAGGAACCCCCTGCACATCAAAGCATTGTTTGAGAACAGAGCAAAACAGCCAGGCAGGAAGGAGGCTCTTTAACCCTCAGGGCTAATTGCTGGAATTGAATGTTTCCTAATGGAGATAGCAGCTTTCAGTTTAATAAACAAACCATTTGTTTGAGAACTGAAATGGCAAGCCAATTTCTGGGCTGTTGATGGATGTATATGCTTGCATGGATTTGTGCACACGTACAGAGCAACCCAAACCTTTGTCCTCCAAACCTCTCAAATCCACCGCTGGCTGGCATCCACCTCTCTCTCTAGTCTCCTCCCTTGCTGCACACGGGACATGTACAGCAGTACCCTCCAGGCACTTGGAATGGTGGAACAGCTCTGGGTCAGAACAGGCACTGAGCCCATGACCGCTCTGGTCTCGTGCACACTATCCTTTGTGCACGCTCACGGAGGGTTCTCCCCTGCTCCCCAGCTGAAAGAGAAGGCTGCAGGCTTACCCCTCGGTAAGGATAAGACTAAGCCTCAAATGCTTAGACAAAAACTCTCTGGACTTCTGGACTCCTTCGTGGTCAGCTTTCCCAAACTAAAGTCACAAATAAAAATCATCTGGAGGTCAGATCCATGACCATGCTGAGACCCTGGGTAGATTCAACTGGGTCTGCACTTCAGAAAAATCTAAAGGACCCATGGTTTCCCTCTTCAAAAATACTAAATCATATTTGCCAACAAAGCCAACAAAGCCATCACTTATCAATGCGAAAGTATGCAGAGGAGACCACTTGAAAATTACTAAAACAACTATGACTGTTATTATCAAGCAATGACTACATATTTATATTGTGCAAAACAAGATTAGGAATTTGGGTCTCACAGAACCTGGGGGGTGGGGGAAGACAGAAGAATACTATACTAGAGAGATGATGTAGACGGATATACTATCCTGGACCGCTTTGCTTTATTGGATAGGTGCTTCTTACAGCATATTTCATTCTGAAAAGCTTTGGAATGAAAACTACATAAACTATTGTGCAAAATTAATGAGCTCAGGGAGCTGCCAAGTCTAAAAGGATGCTCGCAATAAAGCTAGCTCTTCCTGGGTGTGCTGGATGATAAATATTCTGTCCACCCGCATTTAAGCAGAGAGAGAGACAGAGACAGAGACTCCTTCTCCCCTGTGGTAAAGAACAAGGAACCCAGCAGTACTTAGGCATCTCATTAGCTCTGTGGGTTACCACCAATGAACTGCAGGATGCGATGAAAAGGTCAAGTATCAAGAACTTTAAACATATTAATTTGTAGCCAACAAATGGGACTTATTGAAAATTAACTCCTACTTGTTTCCTTCACAACGTCTGCACAGTTATGTGTGAACCTGTGGATAAGTAATGGGTCCTTTAAACCACCTAATGTCAGTGACAAAACCTGTCCAAAGCTTTACAGAAAGATTTAGCTTTCACCAGGTAAGACCTACAAAACAACCCAATTTTAAGCAGCAATAATACAAGTGTTTAGCAGCTATAATAGAACCCCTACTGTAGACTGCTGCTACAGGCATGCATTCTGTCAAATATTCATTCTATGTGCTCTTTTCTGTTATAATTAGTCCAAGGTTTTCGTGCAAGCCGATTTCAAAAGAAGACAGGGCCAGGCTCGTGACATACACCTGCAATCCCAGGTGCTTCAACAGCTGGGCCAGAGGGCTCACAAGTTGAAGGCCAGCCTAGGTCACTTAGCAAGACCCTGTCTCAAACTACAATGTTTGTAAAAGGCTAGGTACTAAGCTCAGCGTAGAGTGAGTGCCTCATACACTCACTAAGTTGCCAGATTGCCCAGGCTGTGCTCTAACTTGTGGTCCTCCTGCCCG
Source organism: Dinomys branickii (assembly GCA_004027595.1). Lineage (NCBI taxonomy): Eukaryota > Metazoa > Chordata > Mammalia > Rodentia > Dinomyidae > Dinomys > Dinomys branickii. Next base: position 1,633 of record PVLD010034498.1, on the reverse strand, counting down.
GGATTACAGGCATGCACTACCATGCACGCCTGGCCCAGAATACTTGTGCATTTGCATGTATCATTAGCCCCCAACATAAAATTCTTATAGAAACTAACCAAGGAAATGTAAAAAGTTCTGCCTGAATTTACAGACGAGAAGGGGTTCCAGCCTTGTTCCTGTTGTCACTACTAGTTTTTTCTTTTATAGAATGAGAATATTTTATTGGCTGACACTGTACATAATCTAAGTGATAAAATCACAAACATGAGCAAGTGTATCAATCTTTCAACTAAAATCTAAGTCCAAAATTTGCATTCTAGAGACTCAGTGTAGTGTCAGGATGCAGGAGGCACGCCAGCTACCATTTTGCATTTCTGCAGCACCAGAAAGAGAGACAACACTTTGAAAATTGCAGCAGTAGCCCTATGGAAAACTGTCATCATCCCGCTTCACAGAGATACACAAAGCAGCAGAATGTGAGGCCTGAAACATTTGAGCAGGTGCACAGATCTCGAGTGAGTTCAGGTTTTAAGCACATTCCAACTATGCAGAGGAATCAGATTTGGAAATTGGTTTCATTCCACATCTGTGAGCTTTGGCATCTCTCTATCTCGATTCTGCCTTCTTGGGATTCCTAAGCTGGCTCCACTGCGCTCATCCCAAATAATTTGGGTCGAAGGGGTTTCCACGCCACTGGAGCTGATAAACCAAGGGCTCACACCAGCTATAAAAACCGTCCTTCAGAACTTGATAAGAAAATGCCTGCAAGGTGTTAGTGCTTATTTCTCAAGTCACTAGGCAAACAAGCAGATTAATTGTTAACTGTTTAGATCATGAGTGTTTACTGAGAATGCACAGATTGAAGAACTGCAGTTAAAGTAGTTTCAAATAAAGGACAACTTGTGCTCTGGGAGAAATCTTAAGCATTACCCAACATGGCCCAGTTTCAGTTTCAACCTCCATTTGTTTGGTGGTAAATACCTAAAACTGCCAAACAATCTGGGCAGATTCCTATTTGTGACTAGAAAGAAATCAGAATACTACACCTTGCCCTTTAAAAAATGCAAGACCTTTCTAAGTCTCTCAGGCGGTGTGTGGCCAAATGACAAACTTACAGGGAGCTTCCTGTGGCAGAATTCAACAGATTGCACTGCTTGGGGATAGAGACCCGGGAGTGATCTTAAAGCTGGTGTGACTGGTACCTGAACTTGAGGTGTTCCGGGAATCACAGCATAGCTACAGTGTTTGCAATGTCATCCCCATTGTGCGAGGTTAAGAATGGGACCAGGTGGGACCTTCACGAGATAACTATGCTGCTTTCAGGAATGGATTAATTCATTTACGGATTAATGGGTTATAGAAGGAGTGGCTTTGCCATAAAAGTGAGCTCTCTATCACACCAACTGTGTCTCACCATGGAACGCCTCCACATGCCATGATACAGCCAGAAAGGCCTGGGCTTCCCGCCCTCCAGAACCATGAGCCAAATCAGCGTCTGCTCCTTACAAGCCACCTGTCCATATTATCCAGTTATAGTAACAAAAATAGATTAAAACTAGACCAGAAAAGAGAGGTGAGAAGATGTATTCAAGCTTATGGGCCAAAACAGAAGTCTGGACAAAATGGGGGGGGGGGGGCGGGTTGCCAACAC
>PVLD010034497.1:0-12617 GCA_004027595.1 Dinomys branickii | reverse complement strand
TTTTAAAGACAAAAGAATGGAGACATATGAACCAGAAAAGCCATAAACAATACAGAAAATACAAAGTTATACAGAATATAGTAGGGAATTAGAACTGGATGTTGTATTACATAGTTATCTTCACATTGGTTAACACAAAAACATTAAAGGAAATACCAAATTATAGATAAGATAGTAGGGAATTTGCACTGGATGCTGTATAATATAAAGTTATCTTCACGTCTGCTAATACAAAAACGACTGAGGAAATACAGAATTATAGAGAAGATAGAAGGGAATTAGCTCTGGATGCTGTCCTACATAATGTTACCTTCGTCTTTGTTACTCAAGTTACACAGATGATGGCCCTTTTGATCAGTTCGTTTTTTCTTCTCCCTCATCTCCGTTGCCCTACCACTCAATCAGTTATCTTCCCTGTGATAATAACTGTACTCCTGGGTTTATCTATATCCTTGGACTCTCACCTTGGGAAGAGATATAGCTGCCTTAGACTATACTATAACGTACAGGGGTGTATACAAACTGCCATGGTTGGAGGTGGGAAAGCACATAATGCTCACAGCGGACCGCCCAGCTCCACCCTGTTGTCCTGCTATGGGTGGGGGCGGGTCCAGACCTTGTTGGGGGCGGGTCCAGACCTTGTACCCCTGTGAAAATTTAATGCTGCCACTAATCCGACCGGAAATGGAGCTCAGGCAGTGATGTCAACAATGGGAGTGGCTATGAATACAGTTGAAGGTTTGCTTGCCTGACCACAGCTCACTGCCTGCAGTGCAGCCTGGTTCCTGACAAGCCACAGACCGGTACCAATTCAATCTGGACATTACCTGGAGCTAACATTGGATCCTACAGGTGACAGCACTCTGTCCAGCAACACCTCCCTGAGTCTGATGACAGTCACAAGGCCCAGGCTACCCACAATTGCTCTCCAACAGGCAATACATTTGGGGGCTTCTTTGACCCCTTCTTAAGATTTAAACTCAAGTATCTCCCAGAACTCAGGAAAATCTTTTCCTTACACTTACTTGTCTAGGGGTTTGTTGCTGTTTACCACTCTGCTATCTTCCCAGAAGCCTCACTTAACCTGTTTATTGGAAAGGATGTAACTGAGGAACTGCCAAATGGAAGTCAAGGTGTGTGTGTGTGTGTGTGTGGTTTCCAGGCCTTCATTTCCCCCAACTTCCTAGCACCTTGACATCCTCACTGATCTAGCGATTATTCCATCCCACTCCTGTTCAACAGGGTTTGTTTGTTTGTTTGGTTTGGTTTTTGGGGGGACTGAACCCAAGACATCCTCTGCTACATCCCCAGCCCACTTATATATTTATTTATTCAGAGATGGGGTCTCATGTAGTGCAGGTTGGCCTTGAACTCACTATGTAGCCCAGGCTGACCTCAAACTCACAGCAGTCCTCCTGCCTCAGCCTTCCGAGTGTTGGGATTGCAGGTGTATGCCACCATGCCAGGCTTCCAGGCTTTTTATTATCTTATTTTGAGACAGAGCTTGCTAAGCTGCGTGTGCTGGCTGTCTTAGTTACTTGCTTGTTGCTGAGACACAATGCCCAACACCGGAAAAGTAAAGGAGGAGAGGTTTATTCTGGCTCAGACTTTGTAGAGATTTCAGTCAGTAGTCAACTGGCTCCAAGGCAGGGCCGCATGGCTGAGGGGCACAGCAGAGAAGAAGCAGCTCATGGCCTGGCAGCAGGAACTAGAGACAAATCAAGAGAGAAGGGAGACAGACCCTTCCAGGCCACGGCCCCAGGGACCTCCTCCTCCTCCAGGCTTCCCGTCCCAGCATCACACTTCGCTGTAAACCCATCTGTGGGCTGACGCACTGATGGGCATCACACCGCCGTGATCCAGTCGTCTACCCGGAGCCCCCCTCTGAGTGCGGGAGGCTTGGGGCACATCTAGGATTATATAAAGCGTAGCATCCTGCTCCTGGCCCCAAAACTTATGCTCATCTCTTTATGCAAAACGCATCTCTGAGAGTTGCCAAAGTCCTAACAGTTCCAGCATTCCTGAAAAGTCTGAGATTTAAGGCAAACTCTTAGCTGTGAGCCTTTCTAAAGATGAAAAGAATGTTACTCACTTCCAACATATAACAGCACAGGATGAACGTTCTCATTCCAAAAGGTAGAAATAGGGTCTAGAGAGGAATGGGGCCAAAGCAAACTCGAGGTCCAGCAGGGCAAACATCAAGCCCTGTAATTCCGTGGCCAGCACTTGGGGCAATCTGTGGCAAAACATAAATTCCAAAGGGCTTGGCTGCCCCATCCCTGCAGCACTACCTGTGGTGGTGGCAGCCCTCACTGGCCTCTCTCGGACCAGCTTTGCTCATTCCTTACAGATTTCCTCAGATTGTCTGTGTTCCTGGATTTTTCAGCATCCTAATACTTCCACATTCACTCTTACACCTTCACGCATTGCCCTCTGATTGCACAATGCATGGCATCCCAGGTCTTCTGTATTTTTGAAACATTTTATTTATTTATTTTGGTACTGGGAATCAAACTCAGGACCTTGTGCTTAACCAGGTAGACGCTTGTGCCACTGAGCTACATCCTTGGCTAACCCAGGTCTTCTGAAATCTGTGTGGAACTATTCCTGACCCCACAACTCTTCTGTTCTACATTTACCTAAAACCAGCAACATGTGGGTGATGCCTAGGAATGCCTCCAACTAGAGCAGTATCTGAGCCCTTTTGCATCTTGCAGGTGGTTGCAGAGGCTTCAAGTGCCTGAATGGCAGAGCATGGTAAACTGAATTCCAGAGAATCAGTTCCCAGTGTCCAGGTTGCTGCCATTTCAGCATGGTGCCTCAGGGCTCCCTTCTCAAAGCAAAGTCTTTCAGTTTTTCAGTTTTAAATCTTCAAGGGTGGAGTCCTTCTGATTCCTTTGATGCCCTCAGGCCATATTTTGCATTGTCTAGATCCAGTGTTACTGGCTTCTTTTAAATACTAATCTTTTTAGCCACCAACCTCTCCTCTGCTCCACCATTGGAGGCCTCAACTTTACGGGAGCTACCTTTCAGGCCAAACTGAAAACTTGAAAAATTATTCACTGTGTCATTTGCTATTTATTCTCAACATAGATATGGCTAAAGGCCCCCAACAATACCCATGCTACAGCCTCAATATTAGGCTGCCTTGAAGTTTCTTCTGCCAGATTAGTCTGCTGTTCTTAATCTCAGTCTACCCCAAAGTCTCAGGACAGGAACAAAATGTAGACAAATTTTCTGCCAGAGAGTAACACACGTGGCCTGAAGTCTAACTGCCAAAGGAGTTCTCATTCTCAACTGAGCCTGGTCTTTTCTGTCTGCTTTTTAAAACCAGCATTCTGCTCCTCTGAGCTCTGGCCAGAATCTCCCATCAAGCTGATTCATAACATGACAGGGCTGTTTCTCTACCTGGCATCTATAAAATTTTCCAAACTCCTCCTACAAGCCAGTTCCAAAGGCTTTTGAACCACATGATCAGATAGCATAGCAGCAATGACCCCACTGATCCCATACCAAGACTAACTCAGCTACGTTCTAGTCCCTGAGACAAAACACCTGACAACTGAAAAGTGAAGTGGGACAGGTTCATCACAGTTTGTAGCAGTTTCCACCCACAGCTGGCTGGCTGCAAGGCAGGTCGGCTTGGTAGAGAGGTGTGGCAGAGGAGAAGGAGCTCATGGTGTGGCAGCAGGAAGCAGAGAAACAGATTAAGAGAAAGGACGAAGATATGCCCTTCTAGGATGTGCCCCCGGCACCCAGCTCCTCCAACCAGGCTTTACCTCCTCGATCACATTTAGCTATAAACTCATCTGCGGGCTGCTCCACAGATAAATATGACATCCCCATAAGCCAATCACGTCCCAGAAGCCCTACGAGTCCATGAGGCTTAGAAGGACATCTCAGTATAAACCATAACATTGGCCTTAAATTATGACTCTCCTGCCTTAGCCTCCTGAATAGTTGGGGCTACAGATATCCTACACAGGGCCCAGCTTGGTTCAAGTTTTGTGTGTTTGTTGTTTGTTTTGTAGTACTTAGGATTGAACCCAGGGCTTTTGCACTGAGCTCTGTCTCCAAACCATTTTTATTTTGAGAGAAGTTTTTCCTAGATCACTAAATCACCCAGGCTAGACTAGAGTTTAGGATTTTCCTGCCTCAGTCTCCCAGAATGCTGGGATTACGTGCATGTACCACTATGCCCGGCACTAGCCTTTCTTCAGCGTGAGTGAACAGCCTTTAGGATGCTTGAAGGTCAACTTCCCTATGTGTCAGGGAACTTATCTGCAAAATAAAACAGCTGTGAAAAACAAAAAAGTTTTTTTTGGTCTTTTTGAGACAGGGTCTCACTCTGCAGTTCAGACTGGTCTTGAACTCACTTTGTAGCCCAGGCTGGCCTCAAACTCACAATGATCCTCCTGCCTCAGCCTCCCGAGTGCTGAAATTACAGGCGTGCACCATCACATCTGGCAGCTGCAAAATATTGAGATTTGTTCTTCATGACATTTGAAGCTCTGGATTCAGCCATACTTGAAATTACTTTACTCACTGGACTTTGCAATTGTGTGTTTACATATTCCCTTTTCTGCTTTTGGTGGTTTAAGTTTCTGTCCCAAGCAAAAGCAAAGGACCCTGTGCTCACAGAGCAAAGCTGTGATTGGACCTAGAGTCACAACCAAACACCTACCTGGACAAGAGCAGAAGGGTGAACCAAAGGAAATACGTGGCCCCTTATTTTTCACAAATGTGAAAAACACTTGACGTTCTTACCTGCTCTATAAGAAAAAACGCAGCACAAGCATAGTCAGAGCAAGTGGCTCCCAGTATATTTGTTAGAGACAATAGGGAGTGGTGGGGGCTGTGGCCAGCAAGAGAACAGACATTACAACTATCAAAACAAAAGGGCAGCTGCTCTTGAACACTGGTTTATGCGTGTCATGGAGGAAGCCAGGCTCAGTGTTACTAGAGCCTTCCATTTTTTTCAAGAGATACTGGAAGTCTGAGTTTGTATATAAAACCTACCAGTGTTTGGGGAGCCCTTAGTCCGTTTTATGGAAAGACGTGCTGCCAGAAAACGAAGCCAGTGACAATCTTTAAACTCAAAGATAACAAAATAAAACCTCCCGATTGTTAAATTATAACTCATTTTTTTGATAACTCATTTTACTTTATTTTATTTTATATTTTTTGGAAAATGATGTGTTTTTATTGCTATGTTTGTAGTGATAACTCATTTAAAAAAAAAGAATTAGCTATAACACTGTTCGGCCAAGCTAAATATATTTCTAATTATGGCCTGCTTAGCAAATCCACAAATTATGACTTCTGCCAGGGGAGAAATAGGCTTTAAGGACCATCCTAAAAGAGAACGAAATCATTCTTTAAAGCACCAAAGGTTTTACAAGTTTTGCATATGGCCTTTCTTGCTAACCATACTTCCCCTCTGTCTTTCTTTTTTTTTTTTTTGAGACAGGTCTCACTATGTAGTTCAGGCTGGCCTTGATCTCACAGCAATCCTCCTGCCTCAGCCTCCCGAGTGCTGGGATTACAGGCATGAACCACCACACCTGGCTCTATTTTCCATATTAACTCTGCATTATTAAGTTTTTTTACTTGGTTAGAAAATATTTTTAATAATACATCAAATATAGAATAAATAGTCAGTGGCGGAGCACTTGCCAAGCATGCATGAGGCTCTTGGGTTCCATCCTTGGCACTGAAAAGCTAATTAAAAAGATATATATGTGACAAAATCTAGTATAACTGAGTAACCAATTCAAAGATAACATTATGTAATACAGCAACCATTGTTAATTCCCTCCTATCTTCTCTGTAATTTGTTATTTCCCTTATTGTTTTTGTGTTATCCTGGTTTATATCTGTTTGGTTGTTGATATGTTTCCATTCTTTTGTCTTTAAAATAAAAAAAGAGACAAAATCTAATCATCTTAATCATAGCTAGGTGTATTCCAACAAGTACATAAACATGGCTGGGCAATTTTCTCTCCCACTCATCTCCAGAACTTTTTTTTATCACCCCACACTGAAAATCTACACCCACTAAACAGTGACTCCTGTCTCTCCTCCTGCCTAAGCCCTGATAATAGTATTCTATGGAGTTTGACTATTTTTTTTTTTGGTACTGGGAGTCAAACTCAGGACTTTACGCTTGCGTTTGTACCACTGAGCTATACCCCCAGCCCGAGTCTGACTACTTTAAGCAACTTATATAAGTGGAATCATGGCTGGTTGTTGTGGTGCACACCTGTAATCCCAGCACTTGGGAGGCTAAGACAGGAGGATCGTTGAGAGTTCAAGACCAGCCTGGGCTACAAAGTGAGCTCAAGGCCAGCCTGAACTGCAAATTGAGACCCTGTCTCAAAAAGACAAAAAAAAAAAAAAAAAAAAAAAGTGGAATCATACAATATCTATTCTTTTGCATCTGGCTTGTTTCACTTAGTATGTTTTCAAGGTCAATCCATGGTGTGACATGACTTCCCTACCTCACCTTTTCTGTTTGTTTTTGTTTGTTTGGGGCAGAGTCTCTCCAGGCCAGCCTGGAACTTGCTGTGTAGCCTGTGCTAACTCACACAGGCCACCTCCTTGCTCAGCCTCTCCCAGTGGTGGGATTACAGGTGTGCACCACCACGCATCACTAGAATCTTCCTCCTTTGAAAAGTTGAAAAAAGATCTGTTGTGTGGCCAGAGCCTGTTTGTTTATCTATATTCAACTGATGAATACTTATTAACCTGCTGGTCACATGACCGTGGCCTTGGGGCTCTTGTGACTCTTGTGGCTGTGAACACGGGGGGGTGACATCTATTTTGAGTCCCTGATTTCATGTGTTGTCCATGTATCCAGGGTTGGAACTGCCAGATGCTACGGTAGTTTGATGCTTAGTTATTTGAGGACTTGCCACACTTTCCCACAGCATCACTTCTACCTTGTTCCCAGATGATGCTGGTGCTGCTGGCCCTTGGACCGTGCTGAGCAGCGAGCGAAGGGAGGCTGCGGCACGTTCACCTGCAGGATCACAGCGGCTCCACTGCCTGAGCTCCTGAGGGCCCAGTGTGGGAGTTCAGGCGTGAGTTCGGGCACTCGGCGTAATGTGCACCGTCGTGGTCAGACAGTGTCTCGAGACTTAAGTCTCCTGCTGTGAAAATGATCTCTGCAGCTTGGCCTGAGCATTTAATAACAAGGAGGGGCCATTGCACAGCAGGGGCCTTGGGCTCAGCCCCAGCACGCACATAAAAGATGTGCACAAAAAAGGAACCCGGATAAAGAATAAAAGGAAAGGTTCACAGGCTGAAATAAGTTCCTGCTTCTTGGGACTGAACAAAGTCAAGATTTTGATGTTCTCCAAAAATCTATTCGTTATAATTATTAATCTTGTGCCAGAAATCTTAGGTCTTTGAATTTTAACCTCACGACCCAAGTTGTTAAATTGCTGAGGACTTGTTCTCATCTGCTTCTTGGGTTCTGTTTTCTGTTTTTAGTTTCTGGCAGTGTCGGGGATTGAACCCAGGGACGCTCTGTCACTGAGCTACACTCCCCTTTCCTTTTATTCTTACTCTGAGACAAGGTCTCACTAAGTTGGTCAGGGTGGCCTCAAATCATGATCTCCCTGCCTCAGCCTCTCAAGTAGTTAGGATTACAGCGATGCACCACCACACTTGGCTCTGGACCCTGGAATAAAATTTTATTAGACTAAGAGATACAATGGGAATGATCAAATCACAGGTGAAAATTCATGAGAAAGAGCCACAGATCAAAACCAAAGGCCGCCGGGTGGGGTGGCGCACGCCTGTAATCCCGGCACTCAGGAGGCTGAGGCGGGAGGATCGGCGCAAGTTCGAGGCCAGCCTGGGCTACAAAGTGAGCTCAAGACCAGCCTGAACTGCATCGAGAGACCCTGTCTCAAAGAGACAAAAAAAAATGAAAAAAACCAAAGGCCACCACTCAAAGAAACGTCTTCCTTCCCCACAAATGGTGCTGCATGCAAGGGGAAAGAAAGGAGCAGATACTTACTCCACACTTAATACGCCCCACGGGGTCTCCACCTATTACCCTGCTGCTGTTTGTTTTTTTTCTTCCAGTACTGGGGACTGAACTCAAGGCCTTGCTCATGCTAGACAAATGTTCTACCGTTGACTTTCACTCCAGCCCTTTTTATTTATTTATTTATTTTTATGTTGAGACAGAGTGTCACTAAATTGTTAAATTTGCCAGGCTGGGCTTAGCCTGAGATCTTCCTACCTCAGCCTCCCAGAGCACCGGGGTTACAGGTATGTACCACTGTGTTTAGCTATTGTTCATGTTTGTCCACAGCACTTCTGGGTGGAAGGGACAGATTCCTTGAGTATAACAGATATATCAGCCAGCGACTGTTGGATGACGAACAGCCCCTGTCTCGGAGGTGTATGGTCACAAGCCTCTGTTTCCTGCCTCACGTGTGTGTGTAGACTGGCTGGGCTCGGCTGCTTGGCGAGGACCAGCACAGAGCTGCGGAGTTTCCGTGGGGCCTGTCCTTATGGCAGTGGCAAAGTCACAAAAAGGCCAGACCAACCAAACATACAGGATTTTGAGACTTTGCTTACATTTCATTCATGGGTGTCCCAACCACATGCAGGTCACCTGACTAAGTCCCAAGGCAGGACACGGGGGTACACTCCACCCTCCACCAGCCAGGAGTAGACGAGTCATTCTACTATGGGGAGAAAACAGTCGGGACCAACTGTTCAACACGCCTTTCGGCTTAGCCAAATAGACATTTAGTTTTCCTCTAGCGATAAGAAGCCCTGACTTGAATTTGCTGCTGAGAGGGAATGAGTTGACTCAAGCGTACAGTTCTTCGTAAGAATGTCATACACACGGTACCATACTGCCCTAATCTCTGCTGTGGTAACAGAGATGGAACCCAAGGCCTTTGCTGCATCCCTTTGCTGCATTTCGATTTTTTTGTTTTGCGAGGTCTTGGTAAATTACTAAGTTGCCCAGACTGCGCTCAAACCTGCAATCCTCTTGCCTCAACTCACAGAATGCTGGGATGACAGGTGTGTGCCACTATGCCTGGCCCATCTTTTCTTTTTTTTTTTTTGTCTTCTTGAGACAGGGTCTCACTATGCAGTTCAGGCTGGTCTTGAGCTCATTTTGTAACACAGGCTGGTCTCAAACACACAACGATCCTCCTGCCTCAGCCTCCCGAGTGCTGGGATTACAGGCGTGCGCCACCTTGTCCCACTTGTATTTTATTTTTATCACTCCACTCATTGAACAAACACCCGCTGAGGGCCACGGGCATCGTCCTGCTTCATCGAGACTGTAGTCAGGTCCTAGGGCTTAGGACACAGAGGTGAGCACCTCAGACACAGAAATGCATCCTCTGACAGTTCTGAAGGCCACAAGTCCAGGCTCAAGGTGTTAGCAGGACCCTGACTCCTCCAGAGGCTCGAAGAAAATCCTTCCTCCCTCTTCAGCTTCCAGGGCTCCACGGGTCCCACCCTCGGGTCAGCCTCTCCCCAGGGCTCACCTGCATCCGCACAGCTTTCTCTGCATGTATTCTCTGTCCCATGGAGGATTGCCATGGGGTCAGGGCCCCCCAAGAAGCCAGGACAACCTCAGCTCAGGAGCCTGAACCTAGTCAAACCGGCAGACACCCTCTCCCCTGGGGAGGCCGCACTCACCCTCTGTGGACAAGGGCTGCAGTCTGGGGGCTGCAGAGATGCAGACTGTGGGTGACCGCCCATCTTCCGCACCCTACATATGCTCTCCTCTCTTTGAAGCAAGAGTCAAGGAAAGAACTCATCCCCAGAATCAGTGTCCTTGGGTTCTCGTCTCTGTCACTTACGTGCAGTGTGACCTTGGACACATCTGCCCCTCTCCAGGCCTCGCTTTCCCCAACTGCAGCCTGAACTTGTGTTGGTTTGGCCTGCAGAGTGTTTTTGTTGTTTAGTTCAATGGTTGCCAGTATTTTAAAATGCAGAGAATCCCATAAGGAAGGCTGAGTCTGCCTGCAACCTCATCCTGGAGGCCTCCTTGGCTGCCCCGCGGGGGGCGCCGCAGGCTCCAGTGCCTCCCCAGCCACTGGCTGACTGAGGGTTCCCCCCAGCCCTCAGCAGTTGAGGCCTCTGATTTTGGCCTGCTTTTCAAAGGACCTAAGTGAAGGGTTTAAATGCCATTCTCTGTATTCTACAGGAAGGTTCTAGAACAGGAGGGGAAAGGAAGCAGTTGCAACTTGAAGGAGGTGGAGTGGGGAGCAGGGCTCTAATGGCGAAGCAGGGAATGGCCTGCTAACTTCTTTGTAGTGTGTGTGTGTGTTGGGGGGGCAAAATACACATAACATAAGATCAATATTTTAACCTTTAAAGTTCAGTATTCAGTTATTCAATAGCTGCACATGGTGGTGCATGCTTGTAGTCCCAAGTACTTGGAAGGCTGAGACAGGAGGATTGCTTGAGCCCAAGAGTTCAAGGCCAGCCTGGGCAACATGGGAGAGACCCTGTCTCAAAAAAAGAGACCGAATGGATGAATAGTGTGGCTTGGGGGCATCTTGTTCCAGAACTTCCTCGACCCTCCAAGAGGAAACCTAGTACCCATTAATGTCCATCACTACTCTCCAGAGCCGGCTCTGTGTCCACAGACTCTGGTAGACTGGTGTTTTAAAGGAGGGGATCTCCATCCCTCGGAGCACAGATACCTTAAAGAAAACAGAGTCAAAAGTACCTCTGCCAAATATTGCTAACTCCTTCCCCTAAATCCTACTCTGTCCCCAGGACAAATACAAACACCCCAGCTGGGTGTGATGGCTCACAGCCTATAATCCCAGGACTGTAGGAGGCTGAGGCAGGAGGATTGCAAGTTTGAGTAATTTAGTGAGGCCCAATCTCAAAACAAAAAATAAAGTCTGGGTTTGTAGCACAATGCGAAGACCTTAGGTTCAATGCCCAGTACAGTAAACTCAAAGCAAAGCAAAGCAAAGCAAAAAACCTCAAACATCCCTGTAATATGCTGAGAAGCCGTCCACCTTCATCTTTTTGGTGCTGAGGACGGAACTGAGGGCCTGGTGCACACACAGCACAGATCTACCCTGATCCTTGGCCCTCGAAGAGTCCCAAACCAAAATCCAGATAATTCTCATCCTTGTAAAGGAGATCAGAGATTGCAGATTTTCCACTGTCCTCTAAAATACTTCTGCTACTAAATTGTATGTTCCAGGGCAGAAACACTGCACTTTGGCGAGTACTTGCCAGCAGCGTGGAGCTCTCTGGGGCAGCAGCTGGGTCCCCCAGCCCTTACAAGTTGCTCTCAGGAGGCAGGCGCCATATGCAAGCAGGGCCGTGGGGGCTGGGATTCAAGGCTGAGCTTCTCCACCCTCCAGCAATAGGACCATAGATGAGAGATTTCACTTCCTTGAACACAAATTTTCCCATTTAAAAAATGGGGATAGGAATTGGATCTACTCTAAAAGGTGTTGAAAAGATCAGACTGGAAAACGTGTGTGATGTGCTTAGCATACTTCCTGGTCAACGATACCGCACACTTCAACGAAACTGTTACAGGAAACATAGCTTGCCTTTTCCGTTCTATGCCTGTGAATCTCACCTACAAAACGTTGAAATCCAGGCCTAGGGGCCCATGCCTGTAATTGCAGCTACTTGGGAGGCTGAGGCAGGTAGATCATGAGCTTGAAGCCAGTAAACAAACAAACCCAGTAATGTTGCAACCTGGACCTAGATTTTCTCAGTATCCCGGGACTGTTGTGTCCCAACAACAGTCAGAGGCTTTCCACAGGATTAGCTGTTATTACCGTATCACCTGACCCCTTCTAAAGCAGGGATGAGCACCCATAGGTGGGAAGTTATACTGGCCCTTTCCCATTACTGGGATGAATTAGACACCCGCAGCCAAAGGAGGAGAAATCTATTTTGGCTCACGGTCTCCCTGGGGTCAGTCCATGGCTTGCTGGCTCCAAGCCAGAAATAGTGGTGCAAGAAAGCTGCTCCCTTCCTGGCGGCCAGGAAGCAGAGCGGCGCGGAGGAGCCAGCGGCTGGCCCACCCGTTTCCGGGTTAGGAGTCACCCTCCCCTTCTGAGCAAAGCTCCTAACAGTGCATTCGGGGACTGACCCGTCAGAGGACTAGTGCACCGATGCACGCGGCACCCCATAGTCCAGTCATCTTCCACGCAGGAGGCTCTGGGGGGTCTTTCGGTCTAACTTGTGGGCTCCCACATCCTATTGTGAGCTGCATGCTGGCCTCAAATTTATTATCCTCCTGCTTCTTGAGTAGCTGGGGTCACAAGCAGGCACCTCCGCATGTTTGTGAGTTTCATTCATGTCGCCGCCCTGGATTCCAGCTTCCTTGTGTGGAGGGACCACATTTTGTCTCTGCATTCATTCTTTGACGGACATTTGAGTTGGTTCTGCCTTTCAGGGATTATGAATAGCTTCCAAGTCCTTTTCCCAGCGGCTAGAAGGAGGGGTGCTGGGAGAGTGAGTGAGGACAGCCCCGGTGCTGGCCTCGAACTAGCAACAATCTTCCTGCCTGAGCCTCCCAAGTGCTGGGATTGCAGGTATGCACCACCACGCCCGGCTGGAGAAAAGCTTTCTGTCATTTTTTTTTT
>PVLD010034496.1:0-12620 GCA_004027595.1 Dinomys branickii | reverse complement strand
ACAAATAAATGAAAATACAAGTACAACCTATCGGAATCTGTGGGATGCAATGAAAGCAGTCCTCAGAGGGAAATTTATAGCAATGAAAGCATATACAAAGAAAATAGAAAGAGAGCAAATAAACAACCTATTGATACACCTCAAATTCTTAGAAAAAGAGCAACAAGCCAAACCAAGAGCCCAAAGAAGGGAGGAGATTGTAATTATCATATTTATTAAAAATCTTACAGTTTCTTTCTAAACAAATAGAACAATAGGGAAAGTGATTTGTTCTGCTTTTCACTCTTCCTTCATCTAACAGTGTATGTGTACTCTGGTGGTGTTTTGGTCTGGGATATTCTTTCTCCCTTTCAAATATATGCTTCCTTCCAGTTTGGGGGTCATGAGCAGTGTCTGGGTTATAGACGCTCATACACAGCTGTTGATTTTCAGAACTCCGTGTCTCATTCTAATTTTGTTTAATTCTGCCTATGTTTTGGTATATGTAAGAGGAGTGAAATTCAGAGCATGTAGCAGTTTTATCTTGTGTCACTCAGTCACTCCTAGGATGCAGAAATATAGCACCTCTCTTCTATACCCATACCATATCCTCAGTCTTTTTTCTGGATTTAATGTTTTAAAGACTGGCTTATCAATGGCTTGAGAAACACTACCTTCCTTTTGGAGCTATGGAAATGAATGAAACCTTTTCTCTAAGGACTATGGAAAAGGGGTGTGATGAAGTTACCTTCATAATCGTTCCCTAGCCTACTACACTCTGATCGCTTGAATATTAAAACAGAAACAATCTGATGGAAGATAAAATAGGTAAAACTCCTGAAGACATAGGCATAAGTAAAGACTTTTCTGAACAGAACTTCAAGGATCAACATCAAGAATCTCCAAATGGTCAAATGTCAAGTTAAAACCTTCACAGCAAAGGAAACAGCCAGTGTAGTAAAGAGATAAACTACAGAATGGGAAAATAATTTTGCCAGCATTATATAGACCGAGGACTAATGTCCAAAATATAGAAAGAGCCCAACAAAATTAAGCACCCAATAAAAGATCCAATCAAACAACGAGTAATTGAAATGAATATACACTTCTCAGAAGAAGTGGAAATGGCCAATAAATACATGAAAAAGTTCTACATCTCTGACCATTGCAGAAATGAAAATTAAAACAGCACTGAGATTTCACCTTACTCCAGAAAGAACAGCCGTTGTCAATAAATCAAATAATAAATGTTGATGAGGCTAAAGGGGGAAAGGAACACTTTCACATTGTTAGTGGGAAGGTAAACTAGCAAACTACCATGGAGACCAGTACAAATATTGCTCATGACAAGTAAAAATACAAATTGAATTTGAGCCAGCTAACCCTTTTAGGTATCTTCCCAAGAGTTAAAGTCATATCATGGTGATATGCGCGTACCCACATTTACAGTAGCACAACTCGTAATAGCTAAACACTGGAAGAGGTCTGTGTGGCCGTCAACAGATGGTGGGGTGGAGAAAATGTGGCATTTATACACAGTGGAGTAATATTTTGCCATAAAGAAGGTTAAATGTTGAACATTTGTAGGAAAATGGTTGTACTTTGAGACCATTATGTTGGGTGAAATAGATCAGACACACAAACTTAAATATTACAAGGTTTCTCTTATTTGAAAAACCCAAACTGTAAATAATTTAAAGAGCAAAATAAATGATGGATAATAGGAATCAATGGGACAGATAATTTGCAAATGGGAAAAGGATCTGCAAAGGGTGGGAGGGAAATTAAAAGGAATTTAGATGCATGACATACAGGCACCAACTCCCCACGATAAACGTAATCACCATGTGCTGCAATCATATATTAATAAAAAATACATTTAAAACAGAGTAGAAGGGAGACTTAGATAAGAGGAAGGGAATAAATGAGAGGGAGGTGAGATGTGTAAGGGAGGTAATGGGGACAACATGTGATCAAAATATATACATTTATGAAAATATCATATGGAAATCTAATTTTTGCTAAAATTGAAAGGCATTATAAAATGCATTAAATTTTTAAAAAAATTTTAATGTATTTTTTTATTTTAAAGAGAATAATAAAAAGGGAACAATAGTAAAATACCAACAACACAGATAAAAACAAAACAAAGCAAAAATAATAAAAATGATACAGGGTTTCATAACAAAATGTTAGGAATTAGCAGCGGCTGCTATATTACCTATTGTTGTCTTCAATGAAGTTGCTCAGATCACCAGAAAAGAGCTAAGTCATTCATTCCTGACCCCTTCAAGGCATCTGAATAGAATTGCAAGTGTGGAAGCTGACAACAAAGCCACATGGAGGTTTTCTGGAAGACTTTTTGATACAAATGATTGTGGTGCTCTGCTGGATACGTACTTCAATTACATGATTAATGGAATGATTATTCATAATTAGGAAATGACCAGAGAACAAAAATATAAAACAATGTTCTGACCGGCTGTCAGTAATTATCAGGTTCACATTAATAATGCACAGGAAATGAAAATGTTCTGACATTTTGCTTTAATTTTATTTAGAACTACCATTTCCTAACAGCAACTGTGTGCTGTTGGCAGTGTATATCCTGCGAATTATGTCTCCTCAAAGTGACATTCCTCATGGCATTGCTCACGGAGTGCCCCAAAGAGGCTAGTCAGATGCCATCATTTAATTAATTGGAGCCTTTCTAGTAGATGCCTTCATAAACGATGCCCTTATGTTTTCTTTCGCTTTTCCATCTCTACCTGAAATTACATATGCTGCACCTTGGGGGGGGGCATTCTTTTTGCCTCAGAGTAAAACTTCACAGCCTGCTAGATAACAAATGGATCACTATGAAAGTCAAACATTGTCAGAGGATGCTGGATCCCAGAGTCCTTGTTTGATAGGAGTAATTTCATAGGGGAGAAAAAATATTAAAATGGAAGAGGATATCATGAATGGTTTGGAGAATCACACTTAGGATTTCTTAAATTCTTTGGAGAGGAGATCTACTTAGTTTCAAATACTTTGAGAAGTTACAAACCCAAAAGGAACATTGGAAAGTTAACACACCAGGGGTTAAATAAGACAAGGAAAATAAAAAGGCATAAATGTTACATTGATAAAATAGCTATTGCTGTGAACAATTAGAGGTCAGTCCCACGAGGGACTTATGGCCTTCCTACCTTTGGTTAAGAGCTGGTTTTTGAGAGACTAACTCTCTTAAGCATTTTGTCTTGCCCACTTCAGAGACTGATCTAGCTCCAAAGCACTCAGTAAAATACTCAGAGTAGGGAGTGTTTGCAATCAGATGAATTTACCACATTGAAGTGAATGATGATGAAGGGGTGGGTTACCAACAGCACCAGTTAAAGGACTCAAACAAACATAAGTTGAGAGCACAAAAATTTCCATTCCCCACTGAGAACAATGTAGACACCTTTCCAGAAATCTCTGAGAAAAAAGAAATCTTTGAGAGCCTCTCTTCTCCAAGGCCATTCAGCATGCCATAGGGTTTCTGTGGGGGCAAATACTACCTGGCAACAAGATGGAGGCCAGGTAGAATCTTCCACAGAATGTACTGGTATTTCTACAGCATATGACAGAAACATGCTTATTTAGGAAATTTCCTCATGGTTTCCCACTGATATCTCTTGGGCTCACTGGGAAATTTGAGTGCCTGGTAATTTCCGAACTGAGCTTACTGCACAGTAGAAGGTTATTGTTCTGTATCATGGTCCACTGCTTAACACAATCTTCCAACAGCCAAGGGGATGGTTTTCTTCCCCGCTGAGTCTCTCAGATGAGATACTTCCCCCAAATCATCGTTAGTGTCTCAATAAGTTGTTTTTCCATTGGCCTTAGAACTTTAGAGAAAATAGGTTTTAGCTTTTTCCCAAGAAATGAATGTTAGTGGTGATATTAACAAGTTGAACTCAGCTAAAAACATGTTATTCTTACTGTTACAAATATGGGTCATTTGCAGTATGTATAAATCTATTTTTCTCTGTAGTTGAAGATTTCTGTTTGGAATGACATATATCTTTAAAGTAATATTTCAGTTACTAAAGACAGGAATTTTACTTCAGCATTGTTTTACGAATGGATGATAGTTAATTATGTCACAACACAGACACTAATTCTTTGTCATTTGTAGACTGTGTAAAGGCTAACATCTGTTGGGGTTTTTTTGCTGGTTTGTGATATTTTCAAAACTCATATTGTGACAGTATGACCTATGGAAAGGAAATATCTTACACTGTTCACTTCTAGCCTGGATTTTCTGAGAATAAAGATATTTCATTGCTTCAATTCTACAGAGTTTTCAATTTTAAGTACAAAAACTAAAGTATAAAAACACTAGCTAAATTGTTTAAGGACACAAAGTTTTGTTATTTGTTTTCTATTCATGTTAGACACAAAATGAAGCTAACAAACTTTCCACAGAAAGGTTGTGTAAGTTAAATGGTGTTCCTTTTTATATAAGTTGTATGCTTTGGTTCAAATATGGAGGTAGTATATTGGATGGTGTGTTACATTGAATTGTGAATACTGCCCTTATATAATAGCTGCTTTTATAAACTGGGGTTTTCCAGCTTTGATTGAGTCTTCACTACCTTTAAATAAAGCCCTGGATTTTAAGGGAAGGAACCCTAGAAGATAATCTTTGATGAGGTCTAATCGGTTATTAATTAGCTTTGGAATATCAAGAACTACTTCTTACTCTCTATTTATGTAAGCCTTAAAAAACTCTGTATGTACTTAATACAATGAAGTTCACAAAGATCCTTTTTGTCTCTAATATTCCGTTTTTTTGTATTTTTCATGTTTTGCTTTGTTTTGGTCTCTGTATTAGTCACCTCAGGTTAGCACACCAATATAGTCTTAAACAACATAAATGTATTTTTCACAATTGTAGAAGCTGGAAAATCTAAGCTCAAACTTCCAGCAAGGCAGGTTTCACGTGGTCTCATTTCTCGGGTTATGTTCATATGACCTTTTCTTGTGCTTGCAGAGGAAAAGAAAAGTATTTGGTGTTTCTTCTTGTGAGGGCATGAATTCCATAATGATAGTCCTTCATGATTTCATTTAAATCTAATTATCTTTCCAACGACCCCACCTCCAAATATTAGGAATAAAGGCATCAACATACGATTTTAGAGGGACAGAAGCATTCAGTTCTTAACAGTCTCTTATATGATTTTATAGACCCCACTGACAGACCCCTCCCTAATTTTTTTTTACTCAGCTCAAATTTGTAACTCAAAAGACTTAATATCCAATTTATGATGAACACCTATGGTTTCCTAACCACCTGATATCCAGGTAGTCCTTGCAAAGGCTCAGTAGCATGCCAAAATCTGTGCATTTTTTGCTCTGTTTTTAAATTTTTTTTATTTTTAAGACAAAAAAACCCAGAATAACACAGAAACAATACAGAAAATACAAAGTTATAGAGAAGATAGTAGGGAATTGGCACTGGATGCTGTATAGCATAATGTTATCTTCATATTTCTTATAACAAAATCAATAAAGGAAATACCAAATTACAGAGGAGACAATAGGGAACCATCACTGGATGCTATATTACATAGTGTTGTCTTTGCATTTGTTAACACAAAAACACTAAAGGAAATACCAGATTACAGAGAAAATAGCAGGGGGTTACCACTGGATGTTGCATTATACAATGTTATCCTTGTCTTTATTACTCAGTTATACAGATGATGGTTCGTTCAATTAATCAATTTTCTCCACTTCACCTCCATTGTTCTTCCACCCTATCAGTGGTCTTCCAATGGTAATAACTGCACTTTTGGTTTTTTTACTCCCTCGTGCTCTTACTTTGGGCAGAGCCTTGGCTGCTTCTAAATATGCTGTATATTATGCGAGTGTACACAGATTGCTATGGCAGGAGGTGGAGAAGCATCTTTTGACAGGCCCTCACAGCCATCAAGCGTCAAGTCGGGTAGGAAGGGTTACACAGTGAACTGCCAGACTCTGTCAGTGCGTCTGCATCTATAGGCTCAGGCGAGTCTTCAAGGCCTTCCTGGGAGCTGGGCAAAGCGGCTGGCACAACCCAGTGGCCAGTTGTAGCACCTGGTATGCCCCGGGGTCCAAGTGGAGCTCCAGGGGTGGGGTGGAGCTCCTGGCACACCCCAGGTGCCAGGCAAAGCACCTGGCACACCTCTGGGGGCTGGGCAGAGGGCCTGGCATGCCCTGGGGGCTGAGTGGAGCACCTGGCATGTCCTGGGGGCTGAGTAGAGCTCCCGGACTCTGTCCCAGTGCCACTCTGCAGAAGGCCCAGTCTAGGTCCCCAGGGCTCTCATGCAACCTGAAGAGAAGCCCCACCCCCCTTAGGCCTCCGAGCTCCCCGCCAGAGTGCCTGGTACCCCCTCATAGGCCATTAGTGTATTTGGAGACTATCCCCTCCCAGCTAGAGAGGCAGGTCTACATTCTAGTTGCATGTCTTCACCTCGTCCCACCACTCAGTCTTGTTGGGCATTGGGTGTACTTACGATGCTGGGCACAAGTGGCATGAGGTCTCCTGCACTTGTGCTCACTGTGGTAGTCCATGGTGTGTACTAAGTTTAGTTATTAGCTTTCAGAAAGAATTAGAGAATTTTCTCGGGTCTGCTGTGTAGAGTATGTTGTTGTCTCTCAGGATCCAGGACTGCTGCTTTTCATGTAGTTTGACGTTATGGGTTTATATATTTTTTATATGTGCAAGCAGTGTGGAGTGTCTCTTGGTGCTCAAATTAGTAGTTTAGGGTGAGTCCTGTAGCCCATTGACTCAGCCCATTGTTGTCAGGATCACATGGTGCCTGCTCGGGCCACCAGGACTCACGGTGCTCAGAGAGGGAGTTAAGGGTGGGAGCTGAATCCTGGTAACAGCTCGTGCTTCCTGCTTGATGATGGAGTGAGAAGGGCGTCGGGCCGTGTAGCCCGTCAACGTCTGCAGCTCACTCTGTTGTGCTCCAGCTCCCTTTTGTTTTTTGACTAGAATTCTGGGAATTACTGTGGTCCTGAGGTTGCTTCCACTGCTTTCTGCTGCTCTTTGCTGGTATTTGCTCACACAGTGTAGAGGTCTGAGGCCATATCCTCAGGGCAGGCATAGATCTGGGTGTGGTGGGCTGCTCACTGGTTGCCTTGACTCCAGCCTGCCTCACGGCACTGATTAGAAAGATTTCGCAGTGCCTGGGGGGCTGCATCGCTCCTTGCCTGAGGTCGGCTGCAAGGCGCAGGGCTCCAGATCTCTGCAGCACTGGCGAGCCAGTGTGGACTCAAGTTCGAAGTGGGAGACGCCGCAGAGCCACTGGGTGAATGGATGCACTGAGGGACAAGCAGAGGGCGAGGAGAGGGCAGCCGTGGTGGGCGAGATGCACGGGGTGGAGTGGGGCAGGGCTGGGGCAGGTCCGAGCATGGCTGGTAGAGGAGGCTGGGGCTGCGCTGTTGCTGCTCACTCTGCCCCTCTATTCAGCACTTTGCTCACCTCTGGCCGAATTGGAATGTTTCTGTGAGCAGGGTCCTCTAAGGCTGGTGCTGTGAGTTCTGGAATGAGGGAGCAGGTCTGTGGTGTGCATGGAGCGGTGGCTCCTTCCTTTTCCGCCTTCTCTTCCTCTGACTGCGCCATGGCGGTCCTCCAAGGTTTTTCTCCTGGAGAGGTCTTGTTTGCTCTTTCCGAGGGTTTCAATTCCCGTTTCAGATCTTTCCTGGGACTGGGGCACCAGGGCACCCATTTCTCTCCTTGTGTTTCTTATGTTGCTGTATTTCAGTGTCTAATTGGCAATCCTCCAGGGGGATCTTTCTCTGCTGCTAACCCAGTCACCATCTTACTGGAAGTCATCTGTTTTTTTTAAAATAGAAGAATAGCTCTTTGTTTTGTAGGGTACAGTTTATTTTCAGAATATCAGAAGACTGTTATTCAATTCTCTTGTTGAGGTCAGCCAGACCCCCCACAGAATGAGCCACAATGGGTACCTCTAGTATCACCATCAAATCTGTAGTTTCAAGTATTAATACCAACTAGATTTGTTAAAGAATCTTCTATCAAGATGGGGTCACCTCAAAACACATGAATAAATCATCAAAGACATGGATGGCAGCAATGTCCCCAGGTACATAATATGTATTGAAATAACAGACTAAATGTTCTTTTATCATTCATATCTAGAGAATACAGAATGTGGAAATGGCTAATTTCACTGATTTACTTATGAAAACCTTATTTCTTACAGATTAAAAGTCATAGTTCCCAGAGGGACAATAACCTGACAAATTGCTAAATTGGAAGACCATTAGTCTGTTCCTTGGATCCCTTTACCAATAAAAAAGCAAGCAAAGAGTTACAGAATGAGATGATGAAAAATACTTAGATTGTTATGAAGAGGGAAAATTTTATCGTGCAAATGTGGACATAGGGGACTGCATTTTATAGCCAGGAGTTTCATGGGCAATCTTTTCTTTCCTAAGACAGTACAAATGGGTGACATTATACCAGACCAAGAATAACAAAGCTAAAAATGGTTTAGATCCCTTGAGAATAAAGTTCTGGTTCACTCCAACTATTCAAACAAGAGACTAAGTGCTTGTTTATGAAATCTGCATTTCTGGTGAAAGAAAAGTTGGCTATCAGAGATTTCGAATTCAAGATCAGGTAAACCAGCAATCATAGAAAGTATTTAGAACTTTATAGGGGATTCGAACTTTCAAAGATTTGATTGTTAACTTCAATCAGTGTGCAAGGAGATTCGAAGTATAAAGTTGGTTAACCCAGTTTCTGTACTTCTCCAGACCCTTTGGACCTATATGCCTCCACTACCACCGCCTAAAGACTTGACCGACTTAATAAGAAGGCTCATCTGCACCGTTCATAGAAATGCCTCCCAATCCCCCCACTTGCTCTCAGAGGATGAATAGCAGAGCCCAGATGTGCAAGTCCTATACCTGTGGAAAATATTGCTACTTCCACCCCTTCCTGGTTTAGAAGTTGCACTGTATTATGAATAAGGTGAATCTCTTTTGTATGTGTGGATAAGCTCAGCAAATAACATGGAAATTTCAGCAGTCAGTATTTTGTGGGGCAAGTTTAGATGAGAATGGTGCAATAAGCAACAAGTTTTTTGTTAGACAAATCCCACTCTTTCTTATTTCCACATACTCTTCTGAGTTCCATTGGCCCTACAGAGCTCTCAGATGATGGCCCATGTAATCAGTCAAACAAATACCTTTTCTTATGATGCTGTGATGAGCCTGATAATAGTGTACTAGATTTATTTTTCTTTCTTTTTTGTATGTATTTTCTCATCTTGGATCATTGCCTCCCTTGTCTCATCACTTACTTCATCAGGATTTCATAATTCCTTCTATACCACCCTCAAGAGAACATCAGAGTTTATTTATGGAAAGAAATCCTGCAAGGATGAGGGAAAATTTCTTGTCATGGAAATAAACAGATCAATTGTAATGACAATCACAGAGAGAATGGAGTTGATATTACATGCATGAAAGAGAATACTAAAAAAAATAGAAACGTGAACAGCGTGAGGGAAATGACCAGATTTAAAAATTCAGCTTCCCTTGACATATTTCTTAGGAAAAAGGTATGGTAGTAAATTTGAAATATAAAACAGAGAGTATTGTTGGCAGCAAAATGTGAATAAACTCCTGGAAGAGCTTAAGGGTAGGCTCTCAAGAATCTGTCTTCCATTTTGTCTTTGTAGTTTTTGTTTTTTTGAGAACTCTATGGCGATGTTTATATAAAAATCAAAGCAATGAAAAATTGAGACAAAATAAAAGCATAAGTATGGCCCTGTCTATTTACTTATAAAGTGAAGGAGAAACAAAGAGTATAATTAAAGTCAGAAAGTTTTCAAAGTATTGTGCAATTGTCTTATGGTCTTGGCCTCTTTAAGCTTTTCTTCTCAAGTCTATTTGAGTTCTGGTTTAGACACAATAGAAAGAATAATTTCCAAAGTTTATTTTTAGGCCAAATCAAGTTTAAAAGTTCTCTAGATCCAGAGCATATGTTTCATTATCTATATCTTGTATGTCATTTGTTCTCACTCAAGAAGTTATTAAAACATAGCTTATGTGCTCTTTCAGTTTCTTACACTAGGGAGACAATACAATGTTTACACAGGGTGGTCTGATTTATTTTACTTATGGATATGGTCTCTAGTTGCAGCCATTTACCTATAAAAGCTTCTAGTTTATCTTTTTTATAGCTGAGTAATACTCCATTGTATAAAAATACCACTTTGTTAAATAAAACCCCAAAAGTACAATAGATATTATGAAAGGGAAAGAAATTGCTCAAAGGGAGGTACAACTGGGATGAGGGAAAGGAGAAAAAGAAAGATGTGAGGGAAAAAATAAATATGGATAGCTGAGATAACTGTACTGCTGATGTCTAATGGTTTATTGAAAGGAACAGGTAATACATAAGTTTCTTTCTTTTTGACCAATTTTGCATGATTTTATCTGGTAATTTGAACAGCTAGTTTGAAAACAACGTGCATTATTACAACCATTGGTGAATTCCTACCATCTTGTCTAGTGAAACTCTGCATCATTTCTAATGTCTTTTTTGTTTTTTATGTTTTATTCTCTTTAATAGTTTGATCAATCTTGCATTCTTGCATCTGGTAATCTGAGCAACTTCGGTGAGGATAACAAAATGTAATATAGCAACCATTGTTGATTCCTCTCATTTTGTTCTGAAAGTCTGTATCATTTTTATTGTTTTTGCCTATGTTGTTTGATATTTTGGTGTTATTCTTTTTTATTATTCCCTTTAAAATAAAAAACAGCTTATTAGAACCTGTACTCAGAGTGTCTAATTTAGTACTTTTTCAGATAGTGATGAAAATCTAAAATTTTAGAAACCTTCCAGTAGATACTGATATTACCAATCTGTGTCCAAACATTACAGAACATTACTGAATATCTTACAAAGGCTGTTGGCTGTAGAAATTGAAGTTTAGAGTCAGAACTGTGCTAGGGACATTTAAATTGGACTACTAACAAACATCCTCCTCTTAGTTTCTTTGAAAGTTTGAAGTTTTTCAAGTAGGTGTTTCATAAATAACTAGCAGTGACATTACTATTCCATATGTAAGTGATCTGTCCTATAGCAAATATTTTCTGCTTCATATTTATAAATACCCAGAGAACAACCTGGATGGATGAGTTAAGCTATCTTTTTATTTTTTGTGTGTGTTTAACAGAGGGAAAAAATAATACTGAAGCGTATGTATACACTTAATCTTTTTTTTTCTTAAGACAAGTCTGATGCCCTCAAACATTTCCTTGAAAATATGATGTAAGAAATCGATAGGGAATTGAAAAATTGCTATTTCAAATAAACAAATCAAAGCTAAAGTAGCCAAACTATACAATAGAGTTTGTCTTAAAATGCAGACTGTATGGGCTTTGGGATGAATAGCTCTTTTTCTTCACAGTTCAAGAGAGTTGGGTTTAAAAAAAGGATTAAAATAATGACTTGTATTTTGGCTATTCATTTGAGCTTTTAAGAACTCTAAAATCCTGGCCTCAGTCCAGGTCAATTAAATAAATCTGAGACAGCTCAGCATCCATTTTTAAAAGTTCCCCAGGTGATTCCTATGAATAGACAGATTGAGAATCAGTAGTCTAAATAGGAAATGGGCCATTTTTCCTACACAAAGCATTATAAAGTCTGTTTCTAACAGCACCAGACTGCTATATTGTGTGACTTTCTGAAAATAGCTTTTCTGAGACAGTGTCTCACTATGTAGCTCAGGCTGGACTCAAACTTATGGCAAACTTCTTGTCTCAGCCTCCTGAGTGCTAGGACTGCGTGTCTGCACCACCAGGATCAGTATGTGCTTTTTGAGATGTTTTCATTAAATTTATTGAAAAAATTGAGAATGACACTGCTGACTGAATATAACAAAAGATAGTAGGAAGCATTTCTCTACTAATTACGAAAGTAATTAAATTTAAATATGGGCTTTTGCATTTTAAAAGCCGGTACTTACACAGGGTTGAAAGGTGTAATCGAGAAGTTGGAATTTGGAAATGGCAGAAAGCTCCTTATTCAGGGTTATAGAACGATGAGAGAAATATTGGAAGAAAAATCAGGAAAGAATAGTGCAAACTTGGAGCGATAAGAAGGCTCTTGAAGAGACTTGCTACTTAGGGGTGAATGCCAGCGCTGCAAATGGCCACGATATTTGAACACAGTTAAATTACACAGAAAGCCTATTGAAGTTGCATCATCAATAGCCACTGTCCAGCCTCCACTTGCAAGGCACCTTTCATCACCTGGATCTCTGGATCTGCGCAAACAACGGAGGAAGGCTCTCTTTCACAGTGGTCATGACTTCCCCCACAGACCTTAAAAGCAAAGCGACAATATGTTCATGCTCTTAACCATCTTGTGGTTCACGTCCAGCTTCCTTGCTACACATCCCCTCCACTCCCATTGAAACCTTTGAGAACCTACTCCCCTAGAAAGACAAAAAGGGCCTTGCACTTAAATGAGAAGTTGTAGTGATGAAGAGAGATCTCAGCACCTGCAATTCAAACCACCTATGATTTAGAATGGCAGCCTGAGAATCTTCTGAAACTAGCTCAAATCAAAGTGTTATCTT
>PVLD010034495.1:0-12621 GCA_004027595.1 Dinomys branickii | reverse complement strand
TCCTCCCACAAAGGAGCCCCAGAGCTCCTGCATGGGTTGGAGAATGATGACTCCCACACGGAAGAACCACCCAGAGCTGGGAGAGTGGACACGTGCCAGATGCATCTTAAGTAACATCTTTCAACCCTGGCCTTGGTGAGTAGGCACCTGTCTACCAACCCCAAACACTCACACACACACATACATACACACACGTACAGAGAGAGAGAGAGAGAGAGAGAGAGAGAGAGAGCAAGAGAGCGAAAGAGAGGGAGAGAGAGTAAATGTTCTTGCTTTCTTCCCAGGACAGTTGTCTAGGGCCCTCTTGTGCCTCTAGGCCATACTGACAACTCTGTGTTTCGGAGTTCTTGAGGTCTCAACCTGGGCTTTGTGGCATTTCTTTGACCCATTAGAAAAGAGCAGTGATGCCCCCAAGGTAGCAGGGGTAGGGACTACAATGCTCACTTTGCAAGTAATACTTGACAGCACCTGGATTTTGTACAGCACTTGACTGTTCATCAGATTCTAAGAGAGGCTTCAAAAGTGTGTGCTTTGGGCCCAGGAAGGTACATGTTCAGAGGTCTACAGTAAATTAACAGGCATGTGGGAAGTGCTTGCCTCGCTCCTAGCCACTTTTCCCTGAGAGCCTCTGCAGGCAGCCAGGCTCGCACTCTGGGGCCCAGGCCCTGCCCAGTGACTCATTTGGGGGCCGAATAGACCATCTGTCTTGAGACTGCCGTTTCAGAGTGGTCTGGCCTGGACTCCTGACCTAAGGACATTTGCAGGTAGGAAGGTGGCCTGCTCAGTGTACATACCTTTCCCAAATAAGGGTCCAAACACAGGAGCAGCCCCGGGAAAGCACTGCACCTGGATTTGCTCGCTGATTTGCACCCCTCTCCTCTTCCTGGCTCTGGGTTCCCGTGGTGACATGTCCACCCTGAGGCACCTTAACTAGGCTCAGGCAGTCAGCATCCGATGCCCTGGACCTTGACTGCTGTGTGTTGAAAAGAGGCACGTGTCTGAGCAAGAGCTAGTCTTGGGACTTTTGCTTATTTCAACAGGCAAAGGTAATTTACTTCTTCCAGGCTCGGTTTTTCTAGCTGCCTAAAGGGGGTAATAATGCTTACATTGCAGGGTGGTCATGACTAAAGGAGATCATGCAGGAAACACTTAGCTCAGAGTCTGGCACACAGCAGGTCCCAGATAAATTACAGCTTGCGCCACTGTGATGAGGAGGACGTGATTGCTGCCCACAAGGGCCTAAGAAAGCTTAGGTCATGGGTTATGGTGCAGCTGCCCAGGAGGAAGTCCTGGCTCCGCAGGTCACTGAGTGACCTTCACCGGCTGCAGAGTGAACAGTCCTGGCTGAGACACCAGCATTCGGCTTCAGTCCGGGGGAGGAGCAGCTTTGCTCTTTCTGCTGATGACAAAGGCTGACCTGTGCTCTTCAGAGAAAGGTCCAGCTTCAGGGTCACTCTCCTCCTGGGACAGTCCCATATGCGGGTACTGTCAGGAGTCAGTGCCTCAAAGTTTGCAAGTGACCTCTTGAGTTGCACGGTTCCGTTTGGGATTTGCAGCGGATTTAAGGTCACTTCTGCAGCATCACACTTCCTGCCCACCTTTGCACTGCAGAGCTTTCCTTGAGGTCTGAAAGCTCCTCAGTAGCCAGGCCAAGAAATCTGTACTACACCTTCTTTGCAAAGACTAACTTGGACAGGCTGCCAGCTTTATCAAATCAAGAGATTCCACATGGCAAAGCTGGAATTTGGACTTCTCCAGAAAAAGCCAGAATGTCTGCCAATCTTCAGCTGCCCCCTGCAGGGCAGTAAGTGGCTGCAGTTACAGAACTGGAGTGCACGCTCTCTCTTCCCACTCTCTATTCCTGCCCCTGAAACTGGGGGAAATTTCAGCTGCTGTCTGTTCCTGTGCTTGGGCCCAGCCCTTGCTCACTTCACTCATGGTTAAAAACAGTGTAGCAAAAAAGTTTCTCTTCCATTTTTTTAAAAAGTAAAAAGTCTCATGAAGTTGCCCACCCTGTCCTGAGACTCATGTGCTGAAGCAGCCCTCCTGCCTCAGCCTCCTGAGCAGCTGGGACTATGGTGTGTGCCACTGTGCAGAGCAAGCTGGGGTTCTCAACCTGGGGTGTGCACCGGAGCCCCCTGGAGGGCTTGTGCAGCAGATCACACTGGGCCTCCCCCAGAGCGGCTGACTCAGGGGTCTGGGTGGGGCTGGAGTCTGCATTGCTAATGGGTCCCCAGGAGATGCCCCTGCTCCTACTCCTGGACTCACACTTTGAGCTTACTGGTGGGAGGGCAGTGAAAATCAGACTGCTTGGGTTCACATCCAAGCTCTGCCCCTTACCCTGCCTCTGTGACCCAGAACCAGTGCCCTGACCTCTCTGGGCCTCCATTTCCCCATCTGTAAAATGGGAATCCTGCTGGCCCTCCTCACAGACAGGCTGTGAGGAGCTGGCAGGAGATGACAGCTATGGGGTCTCAGTGACCTTACTGTCCCTCTCATTCTCACCACCTGCTGGCCTCCATTGGTGTCTAGGACTCTGGGATCCTTTGACCCTCAGGGCAGAGCTGTTTATTTGATGCCCAGTTTGGGGGTCGGGTTTCTTCATATTTGGGGTGTGCCCAGGGAAGTGTGCTGGCATGAGAACATTGCTGTCAGGGTGGCCTGAGGATTCACACAGCTGGGCTGAGGACTCCCGGGGAGTGAGCAGGACGGGAGAACAGGACGAAACCACTGTCCACTTCCCATGGCAGAGCCTGAGTTGGGCCAGGCCCTGTGCTGCTGCCTGCTCTGCCCATAGGAGGGAATCAGAACTGCAACAGGGCACACCACACAGACCCCTAGGCAGTGCAGATACATGTCACTGATTGATGAAGACCACTAAGAAGCAGACCTAAGCAGGACTTAAAATAACCTATTAGCTTTTCATGTTCACTTGCAAATCTGCTCAGGGCCTAGGCTCCTTATCTGGAAATAGCAGATTCAGAGTAAGTGAACCTCTGTAAGTCACTAATCCCTACTAAAACCTGTAGTGGTGGATGAAACCAGAAAGCCCCAAAGGACAAGACAAAATCACAGCCAAGGACATCTGGATCAGATCTCAACTGGATAAAGACTATAGCTTCAGGCATCTCATTCTTGAGTGGATTAACTTAATTCCTTACTTGGAGAAGTCCTTGAGCAGTTCTGCCCTTCTTGAGAACTCCCCTCCCTTCTTCTGATAACCAAATAAATATGGGTGACCCAGAGAAGGTCTTGGTCTTAGTGCTGAGAGAATCTTGAATTCTGTGAGAGAGCTTTGATCCTCCTGGAAAACCCTGAAATCATTCCATTTGCCTCTTTTTATTTAGCCTTCATGGTACACTCATTCAGGAGATAGCAGACCTGATCAGCCTGCAATAACTAAGGGATATTATTAACCTGATAACTGGTGACCAAGGGAAAGGAACAACATCTGGACACCTGTCTGCTCACCCAAACCATCACATCTGCTGGGCAGGGGCTGCTGCTAGGGGCTGGCACACACTCCTGCCCTGGGACAGATTGTACTGTCCCCTGCATGGGTGATCCTGGGGTAACTCCGGGCTCCTCAGCTCCTGGGGCTGCAGAGCCGGAAGTGGGCAGCCCACTGCGCTCTCCTCAGCACCAGTTGGAGACCTAAGGGGCTATTTGCTCAGCAGAACCTGAAGGAATGAACTCAAGCCCACACCTTAACCTGCCAACACATGTGCCCAACATGGAAATGGTCACGGGGTCCTTAACTTCCCCACACGATGTTCTAAGGAGAGCTACCTCATGAAGCTGAAGCCAAGGAGACACCTCTCCTGGGCTTCTGGGGAGTGGGCTCAGTTCCCTTTGTCCCCCTCCACCCTCTTCCCTCTCCCTCACCGTGTGAGCTCTGCTCTGAAGCTCAGTTTGGAGGATTGACCCCAGGGCCTGGGGCAGGCCAGGCAGTTCTCCCGCTCCCTTGTCAGGGGGTCCAGCGTGTGGACCGGACCTCAAGGAAGGGGGAAGGGACGCACTGTCCTCAGATTCACAACACTCGCTGTCTGCCCCCTGTCTGCTGAGGAGGAGGAGAAATCAGGGGCCACCCTGGATGGGCGGGGCCAGTCCTGGGGCGGCCTGCACTGCCACCTGTTGGCCCATCTCCTGCCCCAGCCCAGGGAGTACTACAGCGAATCAAGCAGGAGATTCCCACCCAAAGGATCAGGAGGTGCGGGACACCCCATGCCTGGAGGCACAGATGAAGGCCAGGAACGTGCGGACCCAGCCCCTTTCCTTCTGCGGTCTGCTGATGGGCCTGAGGTTGCCAACGCAGGGAGCTAGGGAGGTCACAGCAGCACCAGGAAGGTGAATGGCAGTTGTCTTTGTCCCCACCCCTTTTCCCCACACACAGAGATGCTGCAGTGTGGACAAGGGTCCCCCAGGGCCCACCTGTCAGAGGTTCCCTTCCGGGAGGTGGAACCGTGAGGAGGGGGTGCTCATGGAGGTGCCTAGGTCACTGGGCTGCACTGAGGGACCCTGGGGCCCGGATCCTCTTCTCTTTTTGCTTCCTGGCCATGAGGTGAGCAGCTCTGCTCTGTCCATATCTCCCTGCCATTATCGTCGGGCACACCCATAAGATGCCCAAAGAAATGGTCCGTGCAATTTGGACAAAAACTTACAAAATTGTGTTTGGCTGTAGGACTAAAACCTATAGCCAAACACAAGTATTCTTTTATAAGTTTATTGTCTCCGGGGATTTCAGAAACTGTGGCTCAGAGAAAAGAGGGCATTGGCCCAAGCCTACACAGCACAGAACTACATGGGATGCCACCAGGGTGTCAGCAACTATTTCTGGGGCCCAGTCTACCTGGTGGCCTGTGGCCTCTCCCTGGTGACTCCTGCCTGATGGCTGTCAGAAGCTGACAACTGCCATTTAAATCCTGGCTCAGGGCCCCAGTACCCCAAACTATCTGCAAGGGCAGACAAGATAGGAGGTCACAGCAGCCCCATCAAGCAGGATCCACACCATGGGAAGCTGTCCACAGACTTCGGCATGCTCTGCTTTGTACACAAAGGTTCCCAGTTAATGGGGTTGTGAGTACAGGAGAGCGAGATGATCCACAGCTGTGGTGATTCTGGCAGGTGGCCTCTGCCTAGGGAAGAAGGAACCTGAGCCCTGGCTGGGGAAGCCCAGGACCCTTGGGAGGACTTTGCTCAAGCCAAGTTCACCTGTCTCAGGCAGGGAGCTCCCAGCTGCCATCTGATCTAAAACTCCCTGCCATGCAAACGCCACTTTCTCCCAGAGCCTGGGGCCATAAGGACAGGCTCTGGGCACAGCGCTGGTCAGCAGAGTGTGCTGACAGCAGGAAGAAGGGTCATGTTCTCAGGTGTCCTTAGATGCCCCTGAGCTTTAAAGCAGTCTGAGTGGCTCCCCACAATCACCTATGTGTGTGACTTCAAGTGTTTTCTCTAGAAAGGCCTGGGAAAGTATCCCTCATAGCAAGAAGGTGCCCTAGCCAGGGAAAGATAACCAAGCCTCTTGTAAGGACTTTGTGTGTATAGACTAGGGATTGAACCCAGGGCCTTTGCACTGAGATGCATCCCAGCTTTTTTAAAAAACAATTTATATTCCAGCTGGGTCTCACTAAGTTACTAAGTTGCCCAGGCTAGGCTGGAATGTTTAATCCTCCTGCCTCAGTCTCCTAGATTGCTAGAATTACAGGTATGTAGTTCACCACCTCCAACTTTGGTAAGGACTTTTGATAGGATCAAAACCCAGAACATAAGGGAGGGCAGTCCCTTCTCCCCCAAGTAAAACCAATGTGCTTGTGCTCATAACAGTATCCTGTAGGATGATTGATTGGCACTCTCCAAAGGATACACAAAGCTAGCAGATGGCATCAACCTGAAGAAAGACTTTCAATGCCAAAACTACCAAATTGGTATATAGGTAATACAAGGGGGCCCTGTAAAACCTCAAGTAACCCAATAAAAAGCAGTAGCCCAAACTATCTGCAAATAAAATAAAAACAAAGATACATTTTAGAAAACAGTTTAAAAATATGATGAATTAAAAGCTAGATGAAAACTAATAAATTAACAAATGTTTCTAAAACTGACTTCAAAACAAAAATAATTAAAAATTTTAAAACAAAATTAGATGAAAAGATACATCTAAATAAGTTACATTTAAATTAATAAATATTCTCCCTTTTTGCTTTTTTAGCTTTTGCTATCTTCTGTAGCCATGAACTGTTGCCACTCTGCCGTGCCATCTGGCCATGGAGCCAGCTGATTATAGACTGAAACTTCCTCAAAATGTGAGCTAAACATTTCCCCCTTTAACTTTGGGTGTTGAGTATTTTTTCTCAGCAATAAAAGAAACGTAACTAAGATAGAATTAGGTACCAGAGAAGTTGGGTGGGTGCTGTGACTATACCTGACCATGTGGTTTAAGAGCCTTTGGGAGTGGCTTGTGAAAAGAATTTGGAAAGGTTCAGAGATGTCACCCAAAAGAGCAGATCTGGAATGCCTTAGGTTGTTCTGTACGGGACACTCTGGTGAGAGCTCAGAAGCCCAGAAACCTGACTGAAATCCTGCCACTAAAGACCGGGCTCAGGAGGTTTCTGCTGAGAAGGACTTCATTGGCTTGTTGGACTCCAGACAATGTGTGTTACACCTTAACAAAAAAAAATTTGTCTGCATTTTGCTCATGACCAGAGACTGTGCTCAAGACTCAGTTTTAGGGTGGCATTAATTAATCTGGCAGAAGAAATTTCAAGGCAGTCAAATGTTGAAGCAGTGGCATGGCTGCTGTTGGGGGCTTTTAGCTAGATCTATGTTGAGAATCAAGAGCAGAGAGCCCAGCATGATGATTTAAAACACTGTGAATTTGGCCATAAAGGAAGCTCCAGTAAAGCTGTGGGCTGCAAAGATAGAGCTGAGGAAATTTTGATTGTTTTGAAGGAACAGGACAATAGAAAAGATGTCCTAAGGGCAACACAAGAGGTCACAGGACTTCACCCATTGAAGCCTCAAAACTGCAAAAGTAGAAGACTTTGCTTTGAGGAAAAAGCCACAGAGTACCAGGTTCCAGAATGGTGGTGGTATAGAGAATTTGTTCCTCAGAATTAGACTCAGAGTGTGCAGCTATCCAGCCAATCAACCAAGAGAGAAGGAAGACTGGCAACTACTCCCGCTGGCAGGAGACCTTAGCAGCATCCACGTGGTGCTTATTTGAGGCACTTGCAGAAAGCAAGAGTTGTGTGGGTAAGGCTTCCACCCAGATTGCACAAGGCCTGGGAGGCCAGCAGGGGGCGCCTGAGAGGGCAGGGTGTGAGGCTGTGATGATGGAACTGAAGGTGCTGTGGAGACCCCAGAAGTCTGGAAAGGCAGCAACGTGGATTATCTAAGGAAGACTGTAAGGAGGGGACAGAGTAGGCCTAAGAAAGAAGCTCCGCGGGCTATAACCACTGGAAGTGCCTGACAGAAGTGGAACCACCCAAGCCCTTTAGAGTTCTCATCTTTCCCCAGATTGCCTCACATGCTGCATACAGAACAAGAGGACTTAATGTTTGCCCTGCTGGATTTGGGGCTTGCTTTTGTCCCACTGCTTTGTATCCCCCTTTTGGTAACTTTTAGAATGGAAATGTTTATCTTCTGCGATTGAATATTGGAAATGTTTAACTTTATTTTTATTTGTGCTAGGACTCACAGCAAAGAGTTTGCCGCACGGCTCAAAGTAGACATGGGGCTTGGCCTTTTCAGCAATGCTGAAACTGTTAGGATTTTGGCAACAGTTAGAGATGGACTAAATGCCTGTTGCACAAAGGGATGTGTATAAGTCTTTGGGAGCCAGGGACAGAATGTTATTGTTTGTGTCTGGGTGTCCGCTGAAAGCTTCATGCAGTTGTGGGGGGCAGGCTTTCCAAAGGCAGCAGAGTCTACTTTGTGATTGATTCGTTGTCTAGTGCTGGGATTGGGGATGTGAGTGCTACACCTGCCTTAGCATGAGTAGCCTGCATACAATATAAAGCCGTGACAGAGGCTTACTCTCCCTCTCGCACCCTTTTTGCTCTTGTTGCTTTTGCTGTCTTCTGCAACCATGAACTGTTGTCCTCTGCCATGCCACCTGGCCTTGGATCCAGCCGGCTAAGGGCTGAAACCCCCCAAAACTGTGAGCTAAATAAATGTTTCCCCCATTTGAAAACATGATTGATTAATTCTAAAACACTAAAAATAGCAAGAATGTTTAAATGCAATAAAAAATTCACATGTGAAACAAAACACTTAAATGTAAACTAGTAAAATAAGAGAAATCAGGCATGGTACTAATTTTTAAAAAGATAGAAAAGGCCAATCAGCTCAACACACCATAAGAAGAGGGTCTGTCCCAGCTGGTGCTGGCAGTGTGCTGGGGATTAAGGGTCCTGATTCTCTCCACAGCCTGTGCGAGGGGTGGGTCGCAGGCAAGGATGACAAAGAGCACCCCAAACACGTCCCAGACACGGCCCCTGCCTGCGGTTTCCCGCCGCTGTGCACACAGGTTGTCACCTCAGGCCCCACCCAGTTTTAGCCCCACACAGCCATCACTTCATTTATATCAGCAGTGCACGCGCACGCGCACACATTACCTCATCCACTCTCACTGCCATCCTCGGAGGCCCACTTTCACTGAGATGTGAAGTCACAGAACACACTCACATACCACATACGACTGCTCTATATTTGGTACCTGGGCTCTGCCAAAAGACCTTGTCTGACAAGTCAGGTCGGGTGAGGACATCACAGAGTCAAGGCCATGTGTGACATCAGACTGGAATATTTTGTCACTAGGAAGTTCATTTCCAATGATACAGAAGCACTATCACCATGAGCTAAGCACCTAGGGTCTTCTGCAGGCTCAAGTGCATAGGCCCGCTGACCTTAGGGACCTGCATGGTGCAGATGCCATTACTGGCCTTACTGCCGGGATAGACAACCTAGACAGCCTCCCAAGGTGCTCCCTAGGTGTGCACGGGTCGCACCATCATGCGGGAGGTGTGGAGCGAGGAGAAGGAGGTGCTGGGAGAGTGGTCCCAGCAGATGCCATCGATCTTCTGCTTGTGCTGGCCGGCAGGGTAGTAGATGCCGTTGAGGTTGGACGGGCCGCAGGGGTCGAACCACCACCCTGTGGAATAGTGGCACAAGAACCAATCACAGTTTTTGCCCCCTGGGCACCTGCTTCCTGGGGAGGGAGGTGAGCCGAGAGACCCTCTGCTCAGGAGCGGCCACTAGAGGGCAGTGGAGCACTCGGTCACCACTCCTGGCCCTCTTCACCTGATTCTCTAGAATCCTCTGCATCCTGTGTCCCTCCCTTACTGACCTCCCAACCTTCTGACTTCCTCGCAGTAAAATGTCACCCCTGGGGTATCTAGTGGCCTATGCCTCTATCTGTGAGTCTCTCTCTCGGAGGTCTCTGAGCATGTGTTGCACTGTGTGCCTCTCTCTGGCTGAGGACATCCTTCCCTGCTGGCTGTCTATAATCTCGTCTCTCCCACATCTCCGTCTCCGTGGAGAGTCCTGGCCTGGCCGTGCCCAGGGCCGCACTTCCTCCCCAGCCCTCCCTCGGCCTTCCCGCCCAGCGCAGCCCCGTCTCCGCCGTTCTCGCTTCTCTCAGCCTCTGTCTCTCTCTGCCCCATCCGTCCCCGTCTCTGTGGCTCAGGTCTGTCCTTCTCTGTCCTTCCTGCTCTGTCTCTGACTCGTCCCATCCCCCTCTCTCTGACCTCCGTGTCAGCCCAGGAGTTGGTGGGAGCTGTCCCCTGGCCACGTCCTGACCTCAGGTTAGGAGCAGAGATGCCCTGAAGGGGCCCTTAGGACCCTGATAGGGAAGCTACCTCTGGTTCTAACCCACCTCCGGACATAATCTCTGCACAGTTGCAGCAGCAGATGTCATAGTCTGCGTCACGGGTGGTGAAGTTGTTGTTCTCCAGGATGAGGCGACCGTTGCAAGATGACACACCACTACCCTTCTGCAGAAAAATTCTGGAGGCCACCCGACATAGAGGTAGGGGAGAGCACAGACTCGGGTTGGTGGGGTTTTGAGGAAGGGCCTCTGCTGGGAGCTCTGCCCGGGCTGGGTCTCCTGCTGCGGAAAGACCCAGGGAATAGACCCAAGGGTGCCCTAGAGGGGATTCACAGTCTGCCACACTGCTGATAATGGTTCTCGATTCTTGTGTCTATTCAGGATCCTGGGGGCAAAGTCAGTGCTATCAGTCCCTCACTCCTGAGAGCCACAGTGTGGTCTGTGACTTCTGGAGTTCCATGTCATAGACCAGGACACCCACACTGCCCCACTCTTCAGATGCAATTTAAGCACATTTATGGTTCAAGCCTGTGGAAGCTGAAAATGAGACACATCAGGTGTGTTGTCCACATGTCCACACACACCCTCTATGTGTTTTTGACACCTGGATGTGGTTCCCTGTGCCCAAGTGTAGATGTGTGTGTGTGTGTTGAGTTTGCTCTGGAAAACCCACTGTGGCCCAAGTGGGTTCTGTGGCATCAGCCCTTGCATCTGGGCCTGTGTTTCCCTGGCAGGCCTTTTGGGAGGGAGACACGTTTGCACATGTATCTGTGTTCAGTGTGGTCACTCATGTAGCTACCTATGCATATGCTCTGTGTGTGTGTGTGTGTGTGTGTGTATGAGAGAGAGAGAGAGAGAGAGAGAGAGAGAGAGAGAGAGAGAGAGAGAGAAATGGGTGTATCCAAGGATGGGAAGAGCCCCTCCACAATACAGGTTGGCCCTACCTGTGCAATTCTGTGTGCTCCCTGAACTTGATTCAGGTCTTGGTGTGTATGCAGCTCTGAAAAACAGAGGTCAGGTCATTGTGTGCCTGTGACCCATCAATGCCTCCTGGGGCTACTTCCTAGAGGCTCAGCATGCACCCCTGCTGGGCATCAGGATCTACCATCACTGTGTCTAACAAACAAGAGCGCCGCTCCCACCCACTCCTCAGCTGCTCACTGCATCTTCACTCTGGGTTTCCTTATGGGACCCCCCACTCCCAGGAGATGCCTCACCGGAGAGGGTGGGTCCCAGGGCCTGGCAACTCTTACCTTTCTCTCCATGACCCCTGTTGTACTATTTCAACATATTGGTCAACCACGTTTTTCCTGAAGGAGCAGTCTTTATGATCCCAGGAGCACTTGCAAGACTCTCCCTCAGTTTGGAAAAGGGATGGCCCAGCTGGAGGCCACCTCTACCTTTTTTCAGAATATGCTCACTCTCTCGGGTTCCCTCCCAATCTGTGCTCTGTATGAGCAGAGTCCATTCATGACAGCCACACCTCCTCCACAGAGTCCTCCCTGATTGGACAGCATCTCCAGGTCCCCGGTGCCTTCCACTTTGGTAGCCACTGTACCCACTGTTGTGTGGGAC
Source organism: Dinomys branickii (assembly GCA_004027595.1). Lineage (NCBI taxonomy): Eukaryota > Metazoa > Chordata > Mammalia > Rodentia > Dinomyidae > Dinomys > Dinomys branickii. The sequence continues at coordinate 1,220 of PVLD010034495.1, read as the reverse complement.
ACCTGTGGACAGCCTCAAAGACCCCACACACAGACTGGGAGTGACTTGGAAGGAGTGGATCCCAGATCTGCCTCCTCCCAAATGACCAGGCCAGCATATGTGGGAACAGGGCAAGTGTACACTACCCTGCCCTGGAGGACTCTGCAGAGCATGAGACAGGGGAATCAGAGCCCTCTGAGGCCTGGACGTCGCAGCCCGGAGCTATGGAGATCACTAAGACTCTGACAAAAAGCCAGAGGGAGTGCAGGAATTCTCACAGGAGAGCTTCTGAATTCACACACATGCATACATTGCAGGATGGACCTAAGTAATGTAGACTTATACATTGAGGTAGAAATATGACATTTGTGTCCTCGAATACGTCACTTATAAATCTCCAACTTGCTTCACTCAGGGTTCATTGTACTAAAGTAGGCACAGTTAAGCCCACCTCAAAGAACTGTGGGGAGGAATTAATAGAGTTTTGGGAAAATAATAGGTGCTTGATAAACGCTGATTACTTTTCCTAAATATACCAAGAAGCAGCTGAAGAAGGAGTGGGCTAAAGGGAAGATTTTACAGTCTCCTCATATCCAAAGCCATTCTGCTTTTGAACCACAGAGCTTCAGAGCAATTTCACATGATTTGCCCAAGTGAGAGCTGCCAAACTTCCAGACAGGGTCCAGGTCTCCTGGCTCCCATCCTGGGGACATCTCCACCTCACTCCAGGGGACTTCTCCCTTGTGGTGCTGCTCAGTGACTGCCTAGGGATCACTGCTCCAAGAAGGACGCCACCCCATTTCTCACCCCACCCGGTGGTCAGGATGTGCTGATTCTCACCAGCCACCTGAGGATCCCCTGAGGTGGCTCCAAATGGGGGGCAGATGGAAGAAAGAAGAAATGCCCAGGCCTGACCTTTGCTGCGGGTCTGCAGGCACTATCCTGGGGCCCAGCCCACCCACCAACTGGGCCCTGAGCCAACCTGTAGAAGTGCTCCTCTCTGTCCAGCTGGAACTGCCCGAAGTTGGCGTAGAACTTGTTGCCGTCCCAGTCTTCCATCTCCACACGCAGAGAGTAGTTAGCAGTGCTGGTGAGGTGGTGCACCGCCTCGTTGCCCAGCCAGTGCTCTCCGGCCGGGTCCCCAAAGCCCTATGCGGTGGGGGCAGGACAGGGTGGGCTGTATGCTGAGTGAGGAGATATGTCCCTGGCTGAGCAAGGGCCTGGGCCTGGCCTTGAGGCCA
>PVLD010034494.1:0-12621 GCA_004027595.1 Dinomys branickii | reverse complement strand
AGTACAACCAGGGCCCAATACGTAGCCACCGCAAGCGTGCTCCCCTCATTTTGGGAACATACTTCCCTCTGACCAGATCCCCAGACTAGAAAGTCAGAACTCTTTCAGATTGCTTCCCCCAGCTTCAGCTTCATCTCCCCACAGTCTTCACAAACCCTGTAGGAAAAGCCACTCCCATTCCTCTTCCTGTCTGTCTTGATCCACTGAGTAGGAACTAAAGGAATGTGTGAAACCCTTTTCTGGCTGGACAGTGTTTCCTCCCTGTGGATTCAAACACAATCTAATGCAACCAAAGCTAAGCCATGACTTTCTTTGTGAGTACTGACTAGCTGCTCTTCCCTGCTGCCCTGAGGTCCATTGGGAATCCACATGAAAATACTGCCCCAAGCCAGACACAATGCTGCACACCTCTAATCCCAGCACTCAGGGACACTGACTCAGGGGAGAGCAAGTTCGAACCCAGCCTGGGTAATTTAGCAACTTAGCAAGACCCTGTCACAAATAAACATTTTTTTATAAAAGGGGCTGGGGATACGACTCAGTGTAAAGGCCCTGGATTCCATGCCCAGTACCATGAAAAAGAAAGAGAGAAGAGCGGAGTTGAGAGGAGAGCCCCAAATGGTACCTGCTCCATGTGAAATGAAGGAGTCTCTCTGCCCCCAGGGATCTGTGGAAGGAGCGCCCTCTTGGCAACTTGGAAACAGAGCACACTTCCTAGGGAGGCCAGAAGCTGAGCTCTCAGATGACTCTGTCATCCCACAGATAATTAATGAGCAGCTAAGGGGTGTCAGGCACCACTAGGAGATCAAGGGGCCAGGGAGCTGCCTCCCTGACATCACCAGCACCCCTTGCAAGGGATGTTCTGTTTGAGAAAGGCCTTGCTTGCCCGGCTCCCAGCTCTCGACCCCATCAGAGTCTCTGTGGGCTGCTGAGCTGCCTGACTTGGACCTGCTTCAGGAGCAGCCCCCCTCCAACGACCCATGGCTGCAGGGGCATCGCCTGGGTAACTCAGCATCATGGCTAAGCGTACTCGCTGGCCAGGCACTGGCTGCCCCTCACCACACAAACAGGTGCTGGTGGGGCTGCTGCACAGGACAGTGCAAGCAGATTATAGAGCTGAGGCTGTTGGCTGCTGCCTTGGAGACATACTGACCGCCCTATGCTATGGAGGAGCCCCCAGCCTGAGTGCTCTATGCTAAGTTGGGGGAAAAAAGACTATGAGCCACTGCAGCTCTCTGGGTCTGGGTCTCACCCCTGAAGGTTTCCCAGTTCCAATATACAAGCGGCTGGTCACTCAATGTGGAAGAGAATCAGAGACAAAATAAGCTGTCCCTGGGGCCCACCATCACAGGATGCCTCACAACCCTCCACCGTCCACTCTATCACTTGCGAAGGGGCTCCACACCCACTCAGGGCACGCAAGGGCGTCTCAGGAGGGAAGTCCCTCTGAAGGAGCACTGAGAGCCAACTCAGCTCAGGAGGTAAGCAGAGCCCTTTCTCTAAGTGTTTCTCTCCAGGTTTGGCTGGAAGGAATGACAGGCATTTGGGACTCAGATGATGGCCCAGGGACCACCTGAGGAAATGGCCTTCGGGAGCAAATGGAGGAAGGAGGGGCGGCCTACGCTCCCTGGCCTGGGGTTGGAGCCAGGTACCCACTGTGGCTGGGAGGGAGCTGTGGGCCCAGGCAGACCCCAGGAAACAGCCGCAGTCCTCCAGTCAGCTGCGGGTGTTTGTTGTCACAGCTGCTCCTCCAGCTCGGCTGTTCCAGTGAGCAAAGGAATCTGTTTGTCTGAGAAAAAGAATGTAGCAGAGGCGGGAGGCAGCTGGGCAGCCCAGGCAGCAGCCACAGAACTCTCCCAAACCAGCCAGCCACCCAGAGTCGTCACCCAAGGACTGGAACGCCAAGGCCACAGGCTCAGAGACACCGGCCTAGCCTCCGCCCAAACCCTCCCAAAGGCTCTGCTCCTCTGGGGCCCAGGGCTTTGCACTGAGTCCCCAGGGCAGGTGCCAGGCTGGCAGGCAGGACACACAGAACAGAGGCCCACCCTTCCGCCTGAGGTATTTTATTTACTTCTCCCTTTTACAGACAGCCCTCCCCCCTCCAGCACACACATAGTCTGAGGAGGAAACCAGTCAGCTGTGTGTGTGAGGAAAGAGCACACAGGACTGAAAGCAAACAAGCCCGCACAGCCAGGCTGAGTGCCTTGGGAGACAGAGAAAGCAGAGAGGTGTCAGGAGACACCCCAGCCCCAAGGCCAGCCAGGGCCAGCCCAGCCAAAGGAGGCAGAGTTGCACCCAGGGAAGGCGAAAGCCATCTGCCAAACAAGAGGTCCAGCCACAGTCCCCCAGGCCTAGCATCCATGTTCTGGAGCATTCTAAACATCCTAGCAGTAGCCCAGGCAGGCCCAGTCCAAAGGTCACCTTTGTTTGGGTGGTATGACCATGGAGACATCTGGGATCTCGGGAGAAAGTCTCTGCCTCTCCAGGTATTCTTGGTACCCGTGCCTGCCCATACCCCATTCAGCAGCCCTCTACAGTGACCAGGAAGTTGTACTGCAGGCCAGGGGTGGAAGGTAGACTAGCCTCTGGCACATTTTCTAGGTTACATCGAACTTCCATCCATATTTGGTCTAGAAAATTCCCCACTGCTATTGCAGTCTGGCTTGTATCGAAGCCCTCAGGTGGTGGGTAGAATATATAACCATCGCCCCTCCCCCCAAGTTGCCTCTGCTCAGATTAGTAACGGCTTCACCGTCTTCTCTTGTATCAGCCTCTTCATGTTCACCCACTGTGAACAGCTCTAAGAGGCTGAAGGACTTGGTCAAGGTCCTTCTGCGTGACCAAGTGAAGGTATCTTAGGCTGGGCCTACCCAGAAATAAGGATCTGGGGCCAAGGTATCCACTGGAGAGGGGCCAGTGAGGCAGAAAAGGAAAGCAACCAGTAAAGGAGGTGTTATTAAACAAGTCACCAGAGTAAGACACTGGGGGTCAGACCCTTCGTGTTTCTCTGAGAGACCCCTTAAAAGACACTTCAGCGTTATCTTACTTGGAGAGTGGGAAAGCTGAGGTGTGTCTCCCCTAGTCCCATCCATCATGGCCTCCATGCCCTCAGGTGGAGTTCTCATGTCCTCAGAGAATGTTCTGGATGGGTGAGTGCCAAAGGAATTTGGGTAGGGGCACCAAGAACATTGCTGCAGAAGTTGACCCTAAGCTGTCCTTTATGTGGCACTTGAGACTGGAATCTTCAAGGTCTTCCAGCTAGTCTATGGTGAGCTCAGTCTGTCAGTAGTCATGGTGACAGAGGGAGGGGACACAAACAGCCTCTCCCCCCCGTGTACACACCCACATATGCTCTCATGCATAGGCGCACTCGAGCACATGGGCATTCAGCAGCTAGTGTCATTTGAATGGGGTTGGGCTTTTGTGTTGGCCTCCAAGTGGGGATTCCCTTGAGGCCTTTGACCTGCACCAAGTGGGTAGGTGGGACTCTCAGAAGGCTCCACACTTTGGAGCAAAGATCTAGATCCAGTTCCCAAACTGACCACTATGCAACCCTGCTCAGGAGGCAGGTTGCTGAATGCCCCAGTGCCTATAAAATGAAGACATTAATCGTGTAAGGACTGTTTTAAAAGTTAGAGGTGACATAGTGGCCTCGCTACCGTAGTGCCAGGTCTAGAGTAGGGGTAGTTGGCCCTAATTTTTTATTGAGGTAAAGTTCACATAACATAAAATTCACTATTATCAGCATATTAAAATGTACACATCAGTGGCATTAAGTACATTTCCAATGTTGTGCAACCATGACTATCATCTAATTCCAGAACATTTTAGCACACAAAGAGGAACCCTGAACCCACTAGGCAGCTACTCCCTATTGTCCTCTCCCCCAAGCCCTTGGCAGCAACTAAGTGACTTTTTGTTTCTATAGATTTGCCCATTCTGAACAATAAATATAAACAGACTCATACAGTATTTGACATTTTGTGACTGACTTCTTTAACTTAGTACAATGTTTTCAAGACTCATCCATGTTGTAGTGCACATCAGTGCTTTAATGTTTTCTGCGGTTGAATAATATTCCATTGTGAGGATCTGTGACATTTTGTTTATCTGTTGAAGGACATTTGGGTCCTTTGCATGCTTGGGCTATTGTGCATAGTGCTGCTGGGGACATTTGTGTAAAGTTTCTGTGTAGATGTATGTTTTCAACTCCCTCAGGTATATAACTAAGCATGAATTAATGGATCACATGGTGACTCTGCGTTTTAACTTTTTGAGGAACTGCTCAGCTCTTTTGCATATCAGTTACAGTTTTATACTGCCGTCAGGATGCAGAAGCGTTCTAATTTCTTTGCATCCTGACCAATATTTGTCATTTTCCCTTCCTTTCTTTCTTTCTTTCTTTTCCTCTTTCCTTCTGTGTGTGTATGTGTGTGTTTAGCAGACATCCTATGGGGTGTGAAGCTATATTTCATTGTAGTTTTGCTTTGCATTTCCCTAAAGACTAATGAGGTTGAGCATCTTTTCATTTGTTTATTGGTCTACATTTTTTAAGATGTTGGTCATTCCAACAAAAGTTACCCTGGGACTAAAGAAATACACAAGAGTGCAGACTGAACCTAGCAGGAGAGGAGACTGCAAATGCTCCAAGCCAGGGAGCCCTTGGTTCAGGTGTCACAACACCTAGTTGGTTTCAAGGACTTAGGGCATGGATCAGCTCAGTGATTAAGAGCAGCCCCTATGGTGAAAAAGAGAAGCCTATAGTATCAGCTAGTCTCTCCTTTATTTTACTTCTTTGACATAAATTCCCAGGATTAAGATCAGCAGGATAAAGAGAACAGACATAATTGTTGGCATATACTTTTGAACCCTCATAGGGTGGTTTTAGTATGACTTCTCAAGTATTGGGTGTCAGTGTACTATTTTTAAAAAATTTTTAGTAACTACATATAAGATTTTTTATGTTTTTATTTTATGTTTGCATAATGTGAATATAAAACTTCTATTTAGATGTGATGTTTTCCTTTCAGGGAGTTATTTGTATTTTGCTCATTTATTAATAATTTATCAGTTCAGGTGAGTTCTTTCATAAAATAACTATATCAACTATTTTTGTCCTCAGTCTGGTCTCTTTATATTGGTTGGAATGTGGTTTGGATTTTTTCTTTCCTTTGCATTGGACATTCTTGATTATCTGTACAGTGAACCTTTATTTTCTATTTTCTGATTCCTTCTGTCACATCAAAACCTTAAAAGTCCTTCCCCAGAGGCAGAACATGGATTTAAGATGCAATTCTTCAGAGGAAAACTTTCAGCTCCTAAGAAATCACAGTGTCTCTCTGATAAACTATGTGACATTAGCTTCTTCCTGTCCCCAAGGTCTGCCCAGGAAGACAGGGCAGAGGCAGGTGATTTAGTATCACTGTAAAGACCAGGGTCTCTGGAGCCAGACTCCTGGGTGTGAATCCCAGCTCTACCACATAAGTAAGTTGCTTAATTCTCTATGCCTCAACTTCCCTATCTGTAAAATGGGAATGCTACTAGTCACCTCTTAATATCATGTGGAGATTCAATAGCACCTTAGATATATCTAAGTGTGCCTAGGTAAAACCCCTGCATTGAAGTGGGAGGATGAGGTGGGTACTTTCTGCTTCTGCCACAAAGGGCCTCAGGCAGATCTGTTCCTGGTCAGGCTCCTCTGCCAGCTCTTCCGTCTGTCTTCTGCTTGCTTGATCAGAGGTTGCCAGGCCACCTGGTCAGCTAAACTGGGAAGATAAGTTCATCCCAGCTGCCTTTACCCACCAGCAGCTCCTCACCACAGTGCTTGTCTCTACACATGAGGTGGGTAGGGAGAGAGCTGGGGATGTAAACAACCCTTCTTGTTCTGTCACTTGGCCTCCACCGCCCCAACTGCCACCCTCTAATCCCCCATCACCCCAGCACCACCAGGCAGTTGAGAACCAGGAATTTTACTTGACCTAGAATTAGACATTTTATTAACGATGAGAACCGGAGAAAAGCCTAGGGAGAGGGGCAGGATTCAGACGCCTGTGGGGGAGCCAAGACCCTAGAAAACCAGTCAGCAAGGTTGGAGACAGTGGTATCCCCCTGCCAGAAAAGCCATGGAGAGACAAAAGGACCAAGGAGCAAGGGCCAAGCCCTGGGTCTTTTGTATTTGTGTGTGTGTGGTACCAAGCATCAAACTCATGACCTCACGCTTGCCAAGCACTATCTCACTGAGCTATATCCCCAGCCCCAAAGCCCTGGGTCTTCATGCTGTGGAAAACAGAAAACCATGATTCTTCTGTCCCTCCTTCCTTCCTAACTGTCCCCACCACCCACAAACGTCTGCCACTGCAGTCCGATAGCACCTACTACTAGTATACTAACTGCTGGCCTTGCGGAGTGCTTGTCTCACTTGGCCCCCGTCCTCTGATCTGGTCAATCAGCCAGGCCTTCCACGGCCCAGGGCGACAGGCTCTATTGTTCTGATGTCACACAAGAAGCAGCTAAGGCTGTGGAGGTGAGCATCTAGGCAGTGGCAGGGTCTCAAGGGCTCTCGGTCTTGGCCTGAAGTGGCGCACACCCATCTCTGCGGCATCAGAATCCCCCAAGGGCTTCTGAAACCCTGAGTGGTGGCTGCCCCATCCCTAGCAGTTCTGATTGCCTGGGACTAAACCTAGGTTTTTCTAACAGAGGCCAGGTGACAGGTGGGGTCCACGTCTAGCCTAAAATATCTGGCCCTACATCGTAGCTCCTCACTGTGTTAAAGAAACGCTTCCAACAGCCAGGGATGGGCAGATTTAGGTCTTTTCCAAAGAATCTGTTAATGGCAGCATATCCAAAACACAAGGCAGGAGCTGCGGCCTCCAGATGCTGGGTGTCTCACACACATGGGAAGGAGCCTAGACAGCAGAGACTGGAGAACCCGATGTGGGGCTCGAGCACATGGGGTTAATTTTAATCCTTTCTGAGAAGTCCATGCAACTGGGAAGGAGAAAGGTAGAATGATTGCTTATATACAGATTCATCAAGGTCTTGACTGTGTTAAAACCCAATCACTACTTCCAGGTAGTAATGCGTTGTAGGCAGCATCTCCTGTTTATGCTCAGTAATGCATGAGTCTCAGAGCGCTGGCCAGAGAAATGGCGAACAGTCGTATATTGAGCGAGTGATAATGGAATCCAGGAGGTGGAAATTACAAGTCGAAAAGTAAAATCGATGCCCTGACTGTGAAATGACTGCCTGCCTGGCGAGGCCCTGTGTGGAGGTGTGCCCCTCTTGCTCGGTGCTGGTCTCAGAAATGCTCCCTGATGCTGAAGTTCCTTGAGGGCAGGGAGCATATTGTAATCATGGGTAATCATATCATGTCTAGGCTGAAATGGGCCTCGGGGAGCAGCCAGCCCTGGAATGGCAAATCGCTTTCATTTTGGTGCCAGCTACAATTGGTTAGTGACGGCTGCCTACAGCACTGGGCTGAAAAGTGTTCTGTGTGTCTCTGGGCTCTGGCCATGATCAATTAGCCATGCGTACCACCAGCAGGGGGTGGTGGGGAGGTGGCACTTCACTCCAATTAGCCAGCCCTGATGTGGTCCCACTTGCCCACCCGACAGCTGAGGCAAAAACTGCTCCACTGCCCTGTCTGTGTCGCCAGCCACACCCCAGTACATTCCTGTCTCCTGGCAGGCATCCTCCACAAGGCTCTATGAACTAGGATGAGGGAAGGCATATTACATCTTCAGCATTGCTAAACGCTAACTGAAATCAAGCACTTTGTTGCATTTCAAACCCTCGCCGCATCAGTACCACCTGTGACCGTCACCCATGGAAACCACAGCTATATCTTCAGAGCACATCAGAATTGCTGCTGCTATCTCTAAAGACTGCTTACACCCCTCACTCGTACAAAATGATAGCAGTTATTAGATCTGCCACTAAATCTTGTTATTTAATGCATTAATAAAGAAGCACATATATTACTGCCACACAAAGTTGTTTTTTAATATTTGGATAACTGCATTTTGGCATAATTGGTTTCCTTTTACTGCTATCTTATGCATGTAAATGTGTTAGTCTGAGAGAGGGTCCATGGGCTTCACCACATGCCAAGGAGTTACATGGCCCACAAATGGTTAAAAGCCCTTGTCAGGTTTTGCTGCTGGCAAAGTCCTGGGAGCCAGGGCCCGGCCTGCCCTTGGCTTCAGACAGAGAAGCTGGTGTGGGCGGCACGGGTGGCCTTTGGTACCTTATATTCTTTGCTGTGATTCGGCAGCAGCTGGCAGCTGAGACAGTGAGAATTGGCTGCTCTCCACTCCGGAGAGACAGCTGACCTCGGGGGCTCCCTGGGCTCAGATGCCCAGACAGTGACAGCTCTGGCCCTGTGCCAGGCCTCCCTGGTTTGACCTTCTGAAGTGATGGTCAGGCTGGGTCACAGAAGAAGCAGCAGCGTGCTGCTTGGCTCCATCCCCGTTCTCCAATGGTGACCCTGCCCTTCCCCCGGGCTGCTGGCCCCCAGGAACCTACAGGGCAGGCTTCATGGAGAGCTTACTGCTGCAGCCCATGGCTGCTCCGGGCCCAGGGGACGAAGATAACCTGGAGGTGTCAATGAGCAGCTTAGACCACATCACTGTGGACTCTGCCTTCCTGTTTTCATTTCATTTTTAAAATGCACAGACCCTCTCCATTAGGCACACAGATACTGGCTTGCAGGCTTCTTGCTCTGAAAAGCACCTCAACAACTGATCTTCTTCATACATTCCCCCACCACCACCATCCCTCTGCAAACCAGGAAAACAGCTGAGAGAGGAGACATGCCCTTCCTACATGGCACAGGCCCCAGAGTGGAACCCAAGGCTCCAAGCCACCAGGGCAGGCCCTCCCCCAACACTGCACAGCCTCATAAATAATGCAAGATTTTGGCATGGTAACCATCTGTCTCAGGGTGAGAACCAGTAAAAATAAAACGTAAGTCTCCCCTGTTCAAAATCACCTTTTAACGAAGTAAGGGAACAAGACCACCGCAGCTGCCCATTTCCGGGGGCCCTTGCTCACACTGGATTCTCTGTAACTGGCACAGCATAGCAAAATGTTTGTTTGTTCTATTTTTCAAAGACTCCTTGGGAAGCCCTAGAAGTGGTATAGGGAGAAGAGTGGAGCCTCCTATGTTTCATCAGCATCACCAACAATGTCTCAGAGATGCTTCAGGGACGGAAGCTGCTCTGTTGCCCGAGGCACCTCCGCCACTACCAGCCTGCCTGAGAGACAAGATTCTGCCAATAGCCTGGACAGGCAAGGAGCTGGAAAGAATGCTCCCCACATCTCCACGGTTTCATGGAATTCGCAAAAGGCTTATTTCTTGCTCATTTCCCTTCCCAGTCAGGCATTCCAGGGTCAGCCTTCCATGGCATGCCTCAGAGACCCAGGCCTCAGGCTTCTGCCATCCTGTGGAAATGGCACTACCAACTTTAGTATGGAGTCTTCAAGGTCAAAGTGGAACTGGAAGAGAAAATGGCAGAAGCAGAGTGGGAGATTTTTATTACTGAGGCACATCACTTCCACTCACTTCCCATAGGCTAGAACTCAGTCACAAAAGGCTGGGAAATGTAGCCAAGCTGGAAACTCAAAAGGCGTGGAAATGGCTGTGGTGGGATCAGTGTCCTTTCCCCAGGTGCCCATGTTATACTATCATCTTAGTAAAAGTTCTTTGCATGTGACAAACGAACTTGTGTAGGGTGGAAAACTGTTGGGTAGAGATGACCAAAAACGTGGCTGGGTACCTCACAGAAGCCAAAGGAACATTGACCAGCAGGTTGAGGCATGAAGGACTGGAAAAGGGAATGGAAACCACCAGTGGCTTCTCATTCAATGAGACTCCTGTGAGTTTTTACTGTTTTGCTTGGCTTAATTCACTCATTCAACCAATATTATTGAACATTTCTAGATGCCAGGCCTGGCTTCACAGCTGTGATCCCAACAGACCAAGTCCCAGCCCCCCTGAAGCTGCCAATCCATTCAAGTCTCTCCCTGCAAACCACTTTCTCTCCTCTGTGTGCTCATGTTCCTCAAGAGTGCTGTGCTCCTGGCAAGGCCAGCCTTCCTCTTGTAGAACTGAGAAGAGCTATGGGCCTCCAAATTGCTCTTTCTGCCCCTTTCCCAATTACTGCCCCCATCTTGTATCTACAAAATGCACAGGTAACTGAGTCATACAGTCACTTACACAAGAAGGGCTTCCTGCTCAGCAGTCAGAGCAAGGACCTTAATGTGGGTTTCCAGGAATGCAGACCGGGAGAGAAACTTTAGCTGTCCATGGTTTATTTGAAAGAAGAGGCCAAGAAGTACCAATAGGGAAATGAAATGAGATAAGAAGAGGGGAAGACAGCCAACAAAAGTGAGCATACAGGTTACCCTTGTATGCAAATGGGACACAGTCCCACGAGGCCCTTCAGGAAGGCTGTCTATAGGATACTTCTAAATCAGCCCACCCGTGGGCAGTGAAGCATGGGATTTATCTGTCAACTTTGGGCTATGTTGGGGATGGAGCCCAGGTGCCTGGGGATGTTAAGCAAGTGCTCCACGCTGAGCTGCATCAACTCTTCTATCAATTCCTTGATGGTCATTGGTTCAGGGAGGCAGCCAATCACAGAAGACTCCCAAACAGAGACTGGGAAGTGAGGAGCAGAGGAACTAATAGTCTCCGATATGTGAGAGAGCCAAGCTCCTCCACATGGGGCCCCAGACCCTCCTCTATTCAGGAATCACCAGTGCAATTCCTTGTGCCCTTCCCCCAGCTCTACAGACCCTCTGATTCATAGTATCTGAGGAAAGCCTGCAATAGCATCTATTTAATGTTGTCTAGGTGAGTGGTGCACATCAAAGATTGTGACTCAAGAAAAACTTCCAAGCAGGGCATGGTGGTGCACTCAGGAGGCCGAAGCAGGACGATCTCAAGTTCGAGGCCAGCCTGGGCAATTTAGCGAGTTTGAGGCCAACCTGAGCTACCCAGCATGGCCCAGTCTCACAAAAAAGAAGACAAGAAAAGAAAAGAAAAGAGAGAGAGAGAGAAATTTCCAAATTTCTTCTCACTATGGTTCACAAGATCTTCCTACCCCGGCCATGCCTAGCAATCAGACCCAGGGTCTAGCTCCCTTCACACTGGGCAGCCTCCCATCCTACACTGTGACTGAGCCCTCCAAGCACAGTTCAGTCTCAAGGCTCTTGCGTTGGCCTTTACCTCACTGAGGGCTCTACTCAAAAGCTCTTCCTCAACTAATGTGTCTTAAGCAGCCCCTACACACATCCCTAGTGCCTTATTCATTTGTTTACTAGAGTGGAAGCATTCTGAGAACAGGGTCCTTCACTGCCTTTGTCACCACTCAGTACCCCTGTCCAAAACTAACCATGAAACATAGTAGGTGCTCGGGAAATCTGTAAGAATGAACAGATGTGAGCACCCCCACCAGCTTCAGAGGAGACTGGCCATGGTGGAAGTCGGAGGGTTTCTTGAGAGACAGGAGGCTCAGATGGAGATACATGACTGAAAGTCCCCAAATGAGAATGAACCCACCTAACCCCAGCTCGGCTCCTGCAAAATCAGAACCCTTACCTGTAAGCACGGTTGCCAGAATTAAAGGAGCTAATTAAATTCCCATTTAGACACTGCAGTCCTCAGACATGGGAAGTGCTAGTTTCAGGTATTTCTTCCTGTTACCACACTGCGTGTCCCCAGTAGGCTGGTGGCCTTCTTCTGTGGCCATCGCCAAGATCCCAGTTAGAAATGCCATGCAAGGAGAATAAAATCTGCACAGCCACCATTGTTTCTGTTTGCAACCTTGCTCCTTCACACTTACGCTTAGGAACATCAAGCCCTTAACTTGGAACCTGGGCCAGGCCGAGATGTGGCCCAACATCGCCTTGTTTTTATCTGCCTCTTCTGTGGAACCCATCCCCTATGTCACGGGACGGGATGTCTAAGAGAGAGATGTGGCAATGTCTCACAGGGGCAAGATTGTGAGATTTCAGTTGCTTCTTGTATTTCAACCTCCTTTCCGAGCTGGGAAGGGGAAAGAAAGCCAACCCAGCCCACGTGGGTGCCTCAGAAAACAAGCCGAGATAAGAGCTTATTGACAGCCCCAGCTAGCAGGGCCCTCATTCACACCGCTTCAAAGACAAACACTGTCCGTTTGTCGATTTGTTTTAGGCCTTGCCGAATCTGCAACTCTGTGGCCTTGACTCTAAAAATAAATCTCCAGCAATAATGACGAGGCTGTTGCAAAGAGGAAGGCGTGCAGAGAGGGAAAGACAGAGGGAGGCGAAGCGAGAGCAGGCAGGAGGGAAACCAAATACCCAAACAGGAAGAAGGGATGTGGGGAAATAGCCCAGGCTGCTTCCTCCCCACCAACAGCCAGGTCAGATCCGTTGCAAAAGCCCATAGCAGGCAGAGCTGTGTCCCCCAAGGCCTGCGGTTCCTCAGAGCTGGACTCTGAGTTGGGGGGAAACAGTCTTAGCTAGTCATTTTGCCCTCCGGCAGCCCGCTGCTAACTGTGGTCCCAGGACCCGCAGCTTCACCTGGCAGCCTGTTAGAAATGCACATCTTGCCAACTCAGACTGGGGGGGGGGGGGGGG
>PVLD010034493.1:0-12622 GCA_004027595.1 Dinomys branickii | reverse complement strand
GTTGTTCTTTGTCGTGGAAATATTTTATTTCTCCATTGAATTTGAGGGATAATTTTGCAGGGTACATCAGTCTGGGTTGGAAGTTGTTTTGTCTTAGAATTTGTAGTATCTCGCTCCAAGCTCTTCTTGCTTTCATGGTTTCAGTTGAGAAATCTGCTGTGATTTTTATGGGCTTTCCTTTATAGGTGATCTGTTTCCTATATCTACTTTGAGAGCTGGTATGAGTTTATATTTCTAGTCAACTCCTTAAATTGCTAGGAATTTATTTTTTGTGTGGTAATTAAGAATACAGGACAATTTCCCCTCATGTGAATAGTTAGTTATGATAAAGCATTTATGAAATAATAAGGCTATGGATAAAGATGTGGCTTTTTTATACAATGGAGTACCACTTTCTCATAAAAGAGGATAAACGGGAGACATTTCTAGGTAAATGGACAAAACTTGAGACCATACTCATAAGTGAAATAAATCAGACACACATATTTAAATCCCATGTTCTTTCTCTGTGGTTAGAAACCGAAAGTGTAAATAAGGACTAAAGTGTATGACAGATATTGGGAAGGGGAACATGGTAGGGGGGAGGATGTAAGGAAAAAGAAAACTGAAGGAAAAATGGAAACAAAACTTTTGTAAATAAGGAGAAGTGGGGTTAAAGGGAAGGGAGAGGACTGGGGAAAAAGAAGAGTCAAGATATAACACCTACAGGCACAAATTCCTTATGATGAATGTAATCATTATGTATAACTAAAATGTACCAACAAACTTCTTTAATAAAATAAAGAAGAAATTGGGAAATGGATGGCCCTAGTCCTTATAAAGTAGATGCCATAGTCTCATTTTACTAATCATAAAACTGAGCCATGAAGTAGCTACATCACTTGCCAAAGATCACTCAGCAAAGAAGTGTCTAGTCAGGACTTTTACACAAAAACCCTGAGTCTGAGTTCATGCTGTGGGCTAGGGTGTCTAACTGTAGTTCTATAGCATTTATTATTATATTATAATTTAATTGCACATTTTCTTTATTAGACTGTAGTTGTTTTGGGGCAGGGGCAGTATTCCAACTTTTTATGTATACCAACATCTAATATCTAACAACTTCTAGCTTCCCTAAGTGTTACTTTTTTTATAAAGACTGGCCCCAAGAGCAGTGGTTTTCAACCAACAATATTTGGTCATGCCTGGGACATTTCTCTTGTCACAAGAGGAAGTGACACCGGAATGTGGTGGGTATGTATCAGGGATGTTACTTAGCATAATGGTCAGAATAGTCCACTGTAGCAAAGACTTATATGGCTGCATATGTCAAAGGTTGAGAAACACTGCCCTATACCAACTGGTTTGTCAATTTCACAGCCATGCATGCAGCTAATTATACAGTTACTTAATGTCTGTATCTTACACTTATTGCAATCTTTTTTTCACAACTGGTAAGAATTCCACTGAAGAGCACATTTGTTTCATTCAAGGCTATGTCCTCCATGATTTCCACAGTATATGATACATCTGTAGGTTCTAGTGAAGTATAAATTGTAAATACAGATCTTGTTTAAGGTTTTATATTGAATACCTGGGAATGTCAGAAAGATGTACATATTTAGTAAACATTTTCCTTTTCTAGTTAGCCGTCTATAAAATATTTGATGTATATATTTCACCAATGGATTTTTATAATTGTGCTTTTAGAGAGTCAAAACTCTTTCAGAGATATATTCGATCATAAATACATTTATGTATTGTATAGGGGTAAGTACTGGGGTATTAGCAAGAAAAGATCAGTGAGAAATAGGTTAAAATGCTCTGCAACTTTCTTTCCTGTTAGTTTTGTTGTTTCGTTTTATATTGGTACTAAGGAATTTTAACTGGCTATCCCTGATTATCTAACTAAGTAGCATATGTTCTAGGCCAACGCTAGAAGTATACCAACTTAGCCTCTGCTCTGCTTTCCCTTCCTCTCATGGTGGTTTAGGACTTCCTTCTATCTTCTATTTCTTCCTGTTCCAACTTTCGCTTTGCCTTTCTGTTGTTGAGAGAATCAATCCCAGAATACAGGCTCTTAAGATTCTATATGACTTTAAAGGTCACCTCTCCTAATCACCCAACTGATTCATAAATCCCATTTTACAACTCCCAGGTCCCCACTTTCCATTATTTCGCCTATGCTCAGATATCTGAAGTGCCTGAAAATACACTGTTACTTGATGCACCAATTTCTTCCTTTAGAATTTCTATTAGTGGGCCCTTGATGGAGTCCTCTGTAGCTGCAATCCAGAGGCTTCACATTTTTGTACCTCTAAGAGTTATTCAGAATTAGATTAAATTCTTAACTATGGAATGACCTTTCAAACATTCAGAGATAGCCATCTTATCCTCCCTTTGCCATGCTAAACCCCCAGACCTAAGGTCTTTTGCTCACTAAATGGCATGGCTTCGAGGCCTCTTGATCTCTAAACAACTTATAGTTTTTCTCTGACTAGTTTAAAATCTTTTGTGTGATTTTCACCATTCATCTATTTCATTCACTTATTCAGGTATAGTACATGGAAGAACTTAGAACACAGTTTGGTCTGTTTTCTCTTCAGCAAGTATTTACTGAGTACCTAATCTTTGCAAGGCACCATGCTAGGTCCTGCAAACACATTCATTGTAAAAATACACTTGTTTCTTTTTTATAGCTTGTAATATATGGGATAAGAAAAGGACTGATGAAAACATTGATAGTTAAAAGTGCATTGCTGGTGTCTGTTGGTTTGTTGAAAAGAAGAGTTAGTGCTTAATTTTCTTCTCTCTTGTCCAATTTAGCATTATATCTGGTAATCAGAACAACTAATTTGAAGACAACAATATGCAATATAACAACCATTGTCAAATTCCTACCACCTTGTTTAATGAAGCTCTATATCATTTCTAATGTTATTTTGGTAATTATCATTGTCTAATAGTCTGATCAATCTTGCATTCTTACATCTGGTAATCCGAGCAACTTCTTTGAAGATAAAAATATGTAACATAAGAACCACTGTTAATTCCTATCACCCTGTTTTGGAATTCTGCATTGCTTTACTGTTTTTGTATTGTTTTGGTTTTTGTCTTCATTGTTGTTTTTGTTATTTTTTCCTTTCTCTTTAAAATAAAATGTGAGATTACAAATGTGACAAACATTACCTGAAATCATAAGATATTATAACGAGGGATTAGATTATAAAGTATTCTTTCATTTAATCTTCATAATGATCCAATTTTTTTTGACCTTAAAAGTCAGGACACAGAATCACAGAGGTGTCCTTAACATGGATGCAAGGGCTGGGACTCAGGGAGACTCTCTGGCTTTCTCACTGTATGACATGGGCACTGTCCCCAAGACTTAAGGCCAAATGCTCCCAAATCATGGAGACTTCTGATGTCAGAATGACTACTAGGCGCCAGGCATGAACATCAGCTGTGAAGATCAATAAATGAGTGAAATATACATCTAGTTAAGGGGGAAAGTCTTAAAAGCTGTATAAATTGCCAGCATAAAAGGAAGAAGAAAAGCCAACCATATCTCTCAGTATTGCCCAAATAGCCATAGGTAACAAAGAATATTCACAGACCTCCACTTCAAATTAAGGTACATTTCTATCCACATGGAATTGCTCTGGCCAGCAATTTGAGTAAATGCTACTTAAATTGAGAAGACAAATTTCCACTTCCAAATGCAGAGAGCATTCTCAAATGCAGCTTCATTTAAAAAAAATACTGTACAAAAAGATTTTAGTTACATAAACCAAGAATTGCTAGTTTTCTTCTACTTTTGATTTCAAGCAGCCTGTAGTCCAGTATATGTGATAATCAGCATAGGCATTTTGGAAAATTTACTAATATATGTGGAGTATAATGGCTTTAATGATAATGGATAGTTTTTCTCTTTTCTATTTATCACCTATTAACTTACACAATGCATTCCTGAGACTGTGAGGGGATAGAGCTAAATTTGAGTCAATATAATTCTAAAAAGTAAAATTACTCTTACTTTTTTCCTGATAAAACATCCACACACATTAATATACAAAGTAAAAACAATTATTTTGAACATTTCAAAAGTCTACCTATACAATTTTATGGCTTTTTGATATAGCCTTTTTTGATTTTTTATTTTAAAGAGAATAAAAATTAATAAAAAAACATTAAAAACAATACAGAATTTCATAGATTCATAGTTCTTTCTAACACAGCACTTACATTTTGTTCATTAATTTAAAAATAAAAGCATTCAGGCTTGACCTCTGCCTGTGTATTGATGGTGCTGTTAGTGTCTTACCTGTGCTGTTCTCCTACTAACATTGCCCTCCATAAATCAATACTAAATGTCAGAAAGCAAATAACCATTTTTCTTTTTTCTCTAACAGGGTGCAAATATCAAAAAGAAAGGAAAGACGGAAGTAGACAGAAGGTTTAGTGAGTGTCTACTGTGTGGTGCTCAGTACAACAGACTTTAATTTTGGCATCTCAACTTATTCTAGTCTGTGATGAACATCTTTATCCTAACATCCATGGGTGGGACTTAGGGAGGTTCCCAGATTCCTGGAATTGTATTTTATAATTTAAGTATCTTTGAGTTATTGTGTGTGTGTGTGTGTGTGTGCGTGTGTGTGTGTGTGTGTTTGAGACAGGTTCTCATTATGTAGTTCAAGCTGTCCTTAAACAACTATGTAGCCCAACTGGTGTCAGATTTGTGGCAATCTTCCTACCTCAACCTCCTGAGTGCTGGGACTATAGGAGTGTACCACCATGCCCAGCAAGTAACTTTTCAGTGTAAGGGAGAGGTTATTTCCATTTCATTATTAAAGAAATTCAGATCTAGCCACACACTCACATTATAGATCATTGGCATGGATTTGTCTATTAGCCTATCTTACCCTAAAACACACTGTGTTTCTTCCACAGCCATTAATAAATTTAAACTTCAAGTACTATTAAAGAACAACGGAGATAAACTTTATACTGCGCAACCATTATAAGTAATGAAAATTCTATTGTAAGTATAACTTTCAATGATCTAAAATAGCCTCAACAACATAGAAAATTACCACATATTAATGATAGCTATAGGCTGGGGATACAGCTCAGTGGAATAAGCGCTTGCCTAGCAAGCGCAGGGTCCTGAGTTCGATCCCCAGTACCACAAAAAAAAAAAAAAAAGATAGCTATGGATTTACTTTTACTTAAATCAACTCTTTAAAATAAGTTCAACTTGACATAGTTTGGATAATAATTATAATTTTAATAATTGAGGCATAATTTACATCCAATACAATGTGCACATCTGAGTGTTAAGACCAGTGAGTTTTGATAATTGAATATACCCATATAACCACCACACTAACAAAGTATGTCCCAAGGTATATTCAAAATACACTTTGGAGACAAATACCACAATACAACATTGTCCTGTAGATTAGATATAAGTAGAGAGGAAGCCTGGTGTCGTGGGCCATACCTGGAAACACAGCATTTGGGAAGCTGACATAGTAGGATCGTCTGAGATTGAGGCAAGTCTGGGCTACATAGTGAGTTCAAGGTCAGCCTCATCTACATAGTGAAATGCTATCTTAAAAAGAGGGGGGTAGGATGATAAAATCATATGGACTTTGCTTACTAATCTAGCAGATGATAGTAAGATGCTAATGTACAATAGATTGGGGCTGGGAGAGACGGGAAATTTTAATTGAAATATCAAAGCTACAGAAGAATAAGCATTTATAAGATTGTCAAAGGAAGCATTGGTTACTCTATGTCTCTCCATTCATCTGTTCATATCCAGTTCCTTTTTTAGCCTATGGTTAAAGTGCTTATTCTTTTTTTTTTTTTTTTTTGTGGTACCGGGGATCGAACTCAGGACCTTGCACTTGCCAGGCAAGCGCTTATTCAACTGAGCTATATCCCCAGCCCTAAAGTGCTTATTCTAAATATTTAACTGTGTCTTTAAAATTTTACATTTATGTTTGAAGGTTTTCCTTAAAATTAGGAGGTTAGTTGTCAGATTTAAAATATTACAGAGACTATTCTAGAAAAAAAGGACAATGTACATTTTAGGCACATTTTCAGTTCTAAACAATATAAAGTATTGTGAAGTATGGCATTTAGCCATTAAGGCTGTCTCTCAGTTCCATAATGTAAGGGAATAATAGGCTTATGACAACTTGGGTAATACTTTTAAGTCTCTACATTATTACTTTAAATATCAAAGAAATTTCACTGCATGGTACTCTTTTTTCTTGATAAGCTATGTTAAAACAGCCTAGAAAGAAAATCTAGGTGGATGTCAGCCATAAATTTTTCTGAGTTTCTGACTTCTGCAAGGCATTTCACTGCCCTAGCAACGCCAACTCTAAAGAATTACACAAATATAGGGCAATATTGAATGTTCAGACAAATATCAGACTAAAAAGATCCTATTAGTATTTTAATTCATATCAGGTTTCACGATCACTATAACTTGCACATTTAATGTGCATGTGTTAAATTGTCTTCATTTTTTTTACATAACATCACGGTTCACCCTACTGATCATGTGGAGATGAGTAGAATTTAGATGAAGCTTGGACATGATTATGTATGCCAGGATCATTGAATAAAAAGCCCAATGAGAGAAAGCTTTTACATCTTAATAGAAAACGTAGAACACTCTCTCATGTGATCGGGTATTAGTTGTCTCTCCTATCTGAATGGAAGTACTATTGCTTCCAGCTGAAGCATATAGCATTAGCTTATCTTAGCACCATGCTTTTTCTAAGAAGAAAAATTTACTCTGTAGAACACTTCAGGTATTTTCTGTTTATGTTTTCCATAGCTTTGGGGTTTGTGGGGCTTAGGTGTTTTTGACTTATGTTGTAATTCACTTTCTTAGACCAAGTAATGTTGATGTGCATGGTCTCCACAGCTAGAAAATTTGTATTTAAGAAATTAATCACTTTTATGTCTCCCTCATGTAAATTGATACTGCAATTTATGTTGTTCTTAATCCTGTAAAAAGAGGGCTCTAAAAGCCAAAGCATACATTTTAATTTAGGGCTATGCATGTACATAGTTTGTTATGTTTTGTGTCTAGGTTTTTCCCCCAACCCAAAGTCTCATGTGGTCTTAGGGCTTTTCGAGAGGTGGCTGACTCTGGAGTGTGCCATGCTGGGATGAGGGGTGTGTGATTAGTAAATCAGTGCAATGCTTGGCTTGGCATCGTTCTGGCTAGGATTATAGCTGCCTGCATACAATGTAAGGAACAGAGAGTCTTGTTTCTCCCTCATTGCTTTGGTACAATTAACCTGCCTTGAACTGTTCTCCTCTGCCATGTGCCACCCAGCCTTGGAGATGGCCTATTGTGGACTGAAACTTCTTCAAACTGTGAGCTAAATAAATCTTTCCCCCTTTCACTTTGGGCATCAGATATCCTGTCTCTGCAACAAAAAAAGAACTAAAACATTGCTCAGTGGTTGAACGCTTCCATAGCATTTGTGAGGCCCTGTGTTTCCCAAGTACCACAGAATAGAGAAAAAACAAAAAATATGGAAAAGACAGAAAAAAATTGCATTTAACATTATTGCTGAAGAAATTGACAGTACATATCCATAACATGTCTCAATTATTTTTGTTTTCCCCTTTCCCTCCATTTCTTTATCATCTTTCCATTTGAAAAAGGTGTATCTTCCCACGTCCTATTATCTATGTTTTATTTTACTATCTTTATTTATATTTTGTGTTTCTCATGTGAGAAATCATGTGATATTTAAGCTCACATGTCTGATTTATGTCACCTATCGTTATGGTCTCAAGGTACAGCCATTTTTGTAAAAAAAAATATGAAGGACTCAAATCTATCTTTCTTTATGGCAGAGTAATACCATAAATATCACATTTTCTGTATCCATTCATCATTTGATGGACATATGGGCTGCTTTGAAGGTTTAGCTATTATTAACTGTGCTTTCATAAATGTGAATATGCATGTATCACTATAACTGGAGGTCCTTAAATCTTTAGGGCAGATATCCAGAAATGAAATATCTGGATCAAATGGCACTTCTACTTTTAGTTTTTTGAAGAATCTCCATACTGCTTTCCATAGTGGTTGCACTAGGTTACACTGCCAGCAGCAGTGGAGAAGGGCTCCTTTTCCCCACACCCTCACCAGGGTTTGTTATTGCTTGATGTCTTCATGATAGCCATTCTTCTGGCATCAGGTGGAATCTGTGTTCTTTTAATTCATGTTTCTCAGATGACCAGGGTTTTGAACATTTTTTCATGTATTTACTTGTCACTTGAGAAGTGTTTTAAACCTTATTCTTACAATTTTTTTTAGCTGATATTGAAAAATCTCTTTTTTTTCTGTTTTATTAATACACGTTTGCTGTTCCTAATGATTACATTTCCTTTGCGAAGCTGGTACCTGCACACAACACATCTGCATTCTCTTTTCTCATCTCCTTCCCCTCCCTTCCTGAAACCTTCCCTGCATCTCTGAATCCCCTACCCTTTTGCAAAAGACCTGTCTCCCCCTTTCCAGTGGTTTATGTTTTATTTTGTTATGTATATTTTGCGTTTCTCATATAAGAGAACCCATGCAGCACTTAAGCTCATGTGTCTGATTTATTTCACTTCTAAAGGGTTTGTAATGCATTGGAAGGATAAAAATCATAGAGAGATATTTTAGAGGCATCAAAATCAGCCAGTTTTTACTTATCATTATGGTAGTTGAACAAGAGTGATAAAATCAACTTGGTATACTTTAGTATATGAGCTGCCAAGGTGCGCTCAACTTGGTATACTTTACAGGGTAAAAGTATTAGTTCCTATTGATATTCATGGCTTGAGACCATAATGCTAAGTAAACTAATAAGGAAACACAAACTTAAATATTGCATGGGTGTTTTATATAAAAACGTCAATGCATAATGTGTATTTAGTATGTTTCTTTAATATATATTTAATAAAAACTATATATACATTAAATGTATATTTAATAAAACTCAATATATATAATATATATACATAGTATAAAGTAAAAGCCACATAATAGGAAAAGAGAGAAAGAAAGACACAAAAGGTACTGTAATCCAGTGTGGACAATGTATCTGAAACTGTACCTTCGTACAATTCATACATGTAAGACATAATATGATTGTCTTCCATGTTATATGTGTTCTTTGGTCTATTAGTCTGGTTTTCAATTTACATGTCTGATAATTAACTTTATAAGGTCTTATAAGATAAATAAATGAATGCGATGCTAGAAAAGTGGACATAGAAGGGGTGGAGGGAGTGGGGAAAAGAACAGCTTTGAAATGTGTTTCATGCCGGTAGCAATGCCCTACAGTGAATGTAATCGTTATGTACCATAAACATAGACAAATAAAAGTTAAGAAAAATACATTTTTGGTACAGTTACTGGATGTGCCCAATTTCCATAATCTTATCCAAAGAAGGATTTATTTAGTTCTTTTGTATTTGTATTTTTAATTTATTTTTACTTTTACTTGTAATTGAGAAATAAAATGTTTTATATACATATATAGTTATGCATCCAGGTTCTTTTAAAACATGCATATCCTGTGTAATGATTAAATTCCATTGATTTAAAACATGAATTATCTCATGTACTTTGTATTTTTTCTGTGTTCAGAACACTTAAAATCTACTTTCAGCTATTTGGAAGTATGTAATTCCTTGTTATTATCCATAGTTACACGCTGTACATACAGTACTGCTCTGGAACTTACGCCTCCCAACTGAAATTTTGTGTGCCTTGACCAACCTAAATAAGGCTGTGTCCTTTGATTGAAAAGGTACTGTCTACCTTTAATGGGGTCAGGGCTTTTAGTGGTATCATGCTATAAATTTGTGAGATTGTGTTTCCCATATATTTTCTTCAACACTTCAGGAGTTGTGAACATGTAAGATATATTATTTGAGGAAGAACTCAGGCCTTTTCCAGTAGAATTGATGTTTATTTATTTTTTAAAGAGAAAAACATAAAAATAACAATCATAATAAAACAAAGTTTTAAAGCATGCTAGTAGGAGAGTAACAATAATTAATGCACTGTATATTGCTATTTTCATAGTAATTAATCAGTGTACAAGGTATAGGCATGAAATATTGTCCAAAAATATTAGCACAAACTTTTCAATGAACTAAGAGAAACTAGCTGTATAACTGTTGTAAGTATCTATCTATCTATCTATCTATCTATCTATCTATCTATTTTCTTTTCACTTCCTTTCTCCTTTCTCCCTTAAACTTCTTTTCTTTTGAATAGTTTCTTCCCAATTCACCATATCTATTGTACATTTTAGATATTAGTTACTCATTCAGTTTCTCACATTAGTTAGACAATATCATGTTTACACGTGTCTGATTTATTTCACTTATGAGTTGGAAATGAATGATAAATTTTAGCACAGTTCATTGCCTGTATATTCCGAACACCCACAAAGAAAATGCAGAAGGAGAAATATTTTTAAAGTTTTCACTAACATTAAGAAATATTATCTTAGTCTTGAAAGAGAAACCAAAAGACGATTCCATGTGTTTAAAAGTAACGATCTGGCATTTCCTCACACACCCCTTGTACCCTTGAAAGGGCTTCTACGTTTCAAAAACCAATTAACTCTCTTTGACTTATTGTTTACTATTAATTTAGGCCCACACATTTCACAACTCTATGAAGTTAAATGCTAATTTGCAGAAAACATGATATGTTGCTAATTACTTTTAATTTAGTGAATTATATTATCCTAAAGCCTGTACATATTAATCAATTTTATATCTTATTTACTAATCTTATGCTGGAATGCTTTAAAAAATTTACTGATCATAAAAAGCTTTTGTTTTTTGTACTGCCTTTTGAATTAGTTTGTCTGCCTACTGGCATTCTTATTTGTATGTTAAATCCACCATGTATTCACTATGATTTACATGAAAATTATGTTTCTTAATAAAATTTTACTTTGAAGATATATAGTGATATTATGGATTTCCTTTTTTATACTTTTCTCAATTTTTCCCAAATTTCCCCAGTTGGCCTATAATATAATGTAAAAATGCAAACATTAATTGAAAAAATGTGAAAAATTATTTAATTTCCTATTGCCCTCTGCATGCAAGATCTTACATATTGTACAAAAAATCTAAATGCGTGAAGATGAAACTGTTTTGCAATCAATAGTGTTTTCATTTTCTTTTCCTTCAGTACCAAAATGATGTACAATAACGGACTAAATAAACTTTAGAAATATGAAGTGTGCATGCGTATCGACATGTGCTTATTATGAATGTGATGTGGCAGGTGAGTCACTGCTGTGAGTGGGGTTCATTACACTATTTTCTCACACTATAAATGAAAGAATAGCAAATACTGGCTAAAGGTCAATAACTTCCACAGACAAGATACACTCTATAGTTTGCACATCGATTCCCTTTGAGGACTTTTCTCCTCAGGCACTGTCAAGCCAGATATCAATAATTAATAGTACAGCTAGGGGTTGGACCACAAATTTCAAGTTGGGTACACTGCAGGAAGGGACCCTCCCCATGCACTCAGGTCCTGACAATCACCAACGCTCCCCATAGCCGGGCCCACTTATTTCACTTGCTTTCCCATTTGGAATGAGTCAGTTTTCACTGAGCCATGTGGGGCGCCCCGCCACTGGCAACAGAGAGGATGGGCAGTGTGATGCCTGACAGTTGCAAAGTGCTAAATAATGCTGCCTGCACACATTCTGTATTGTCTTGCAAATTTGGGGGAGACAGAAGAGCTGGATGCTGCCTATCCCGAGCACCTATATGTGTTCCTACCTCCAAAATTTGTCCTCCAACTTCCGCTCACACACTCTCTTATGACCCTTGAGCTCGAACTTTTTCCTTTTAAATATAAAAGCCTGAAGGAGACTTAAGGCTGTTTACACTTCTCTTTCCTAAAGTACAATGCTCACTGCGAGCTTTGCAGTTTGACTTGGGATGAGAGAGGGAAGGGAAAAGGCTAGGAGAGGGCTGGTGCTGGGCTAAAGAGGTGGGCCCGAGTCTTTCCTCTTCTCTGCCTCCTCCCAACCTGTTTTTCCATCTGTCTATATAATGAGCATTATTTACGATCCCCTAAAAACTATCTCAAAGTTTCCTGATTATGAAAAACACACTGAATCTTATTAAATTCTTCTGGACGCCTCTCTTAAGCTAAGCAAATCGGACTGTCCACAGCAACACTAAGAGAATGCAAACCATAGATGTTGCAAACTGAGGAAATAGAATTTGCCTGTCAATTTAAAAAAGTTAAATTCCTTTGAGTTCTTTAAAAATTTAAACAGAATATCAAGTTTTCTCGTAGCTACTATAAAAAAGCAAGAAGAAACACCTTTGTTTAATAACTTATTTGCAAGAGTGGGGACTGCACTCAGGACCTCATTATTATTATTATTATTATTAATTATTATTATCAGTATTATTTAATTTTGAGGTAGGATTTAGCTAAGTTTTTAAACTGCCCAGGTTGGATTGCATCTTGTGATTCTTTTGGCTCAGTCTCCCAGAGTGCTGAGTTTACAGGTGTGCACCATGGTACCTCATGCAAAATTATGTTCAGTAATATATT